>JASAMZ010001783.1:0-19247 GCA_030248115.1 Linhomoeus sp. GSCO2_2 | reverse complement strand
TGCTCAAGGCGAGTTTTGTCGATAATCGAAAAAGAATCGTCAATGTGCCATCAATGCCCTCAGCGGGAGCTGCAGGTCCACGTCCAGGACTGCGGCCTTCTCCAACGGCTCAAAAACGATCGCGATATTTGACGCGGCCGCGCAGACGCTACGTGCAGTCGGTTTGCGTCAAAATTTGCAGTCTGCTAAGCCATGCATTTGTCTAGGTCGTGTGCAAGTTTAGTCAAATTCGACTCACCGCATACGTGTAGCCAGGGGGGGGGGGGGATGAGCTAAGTCCCCCCCCCCCCCAGCCAGAGGTGGGCCCACCCCCATACTCCCCAGGTACCCACCTCCCCTACTTCTTAAAAGACCCAAATAGGATTTTCAAAAATTTTATCCTGCGGCGCTTAAAAATGGCAAAAATTTAGCCTGTGGCGCTTAACAAGCTTAGAGTAAAAACTAGGAAATTCCGATGATGGTTGATTGGCATTGCATAGTGTGTCGTGCATTTGAGGAGTATATTCCATAGTGTCAAGGAATAGTAGGTTGAGCATTTCTTCGGGGAGTATCGCCGCAGTTACCTCGAGTTTCCAGATAAATTTTGTGCCATTGTTGGGCAATCGATGGCTGTAAGGCGCATTAGTGGGTACTGATCCATAACTGGATCAGGAATGTTCGCCGCAGGTTCACTTTGGAACAAAGAGGGTCTAAATGGGACGACGCCCTATCCTTTTGGGGCACAAATGCGGACAGTGACGGTACCATTTCTATAGATTGCAGAACCGCACAGTGAACAGAATTGCTGCGTTTCGTTTTGGATTGAATAGGTGGCAAAAACATACGTTGCCGGACACATCCATGGAAAAATATTGCTAAGTTTTAGCCATTTAAAATTGCCGAAATCTGCCATGTTTGAAAATGAACCTTGAAAATATCCCTAATTTTGTGAATTCTAAGATCTGAAACTGCTGTATAATTACTTGACATACTACGCCCGATTCATCCACGCAAAGATATTTTGAATTTTAAGTTGTTTGAAATTGTCGAAATTTGGCAATTTTGAGAAAAACCTTGAAAATATCCCTAAATTCGTTAATTATGAAATATGGAACTATTTGCTAAATAGTTGGCAGACCATGCCCGGCACAACCATGCAAAGACATTCTGAAATTTAAGCTATTCGAAATTGTCGAAATTTGGGAATTTTAGTAATACTCTTGAAAATATACCTAATTTCGCTAATTAGAAAATCTGAAGCTATTTGCTAAATACTTGGCTGACTATGCTCAAAACATACGTGCAAAGAAGTTTTGAAATTTAAGCTGTTTGAATTTGTCGAAATTTGGGAATTTTGACAAAAACCATTAAAAATAACTCTAATTTCGTTAATTACAAAATCCGAAACTATTTGATAAATACTTGGTAGACTATGCTCGATACATCCGTGCAAAGGAGTTTTGAAATTTAAGCTGTTTGAATTTGTCGAAATTTGGGAATTTTTACAAAACCCTTGAAAATATCCCTAATTTCGTTAATTATAAATCTGAAACTATTTGATAAATACTTGGCAGACTATGCTCGATACATCCGTGTGGTGGGGGTGGTCGCGCTCTGTGCCTGGCGCTGCTCGATCGGGAGAAGAAGTTTTGAAATTTAAACTGGAGTTGAATGTCGTCGAAATTTGGGGAATCCTAAACAAAAATTAAAAAATCAAAATTCAGACCCAAGTATATTTGCTGAAACTATTTGATAAATACTTGGCAGACTATGCTCGATACATCCTTGCAAAGAAGTTTTGAAATTTAAGCTATTTAAATTTGTCGAAATTTGGAAATTTTGACAAAACCCTTGAAAATATCCCTAATTTCGTTAATTATGAAACCTGAAACTATTTGATAAATACTTGGCAGACTATGCTCGACACATCCGTGAAAAGAAATTTTGATAATTTTGAATTGTTGAAATTTAGGAATTTTGACAAAAACCTTGAAAATACCAACGAAATACCCCGCAAAACTGTTGCAAAATACTTGGCAACAGCCGATACATCCGTGAGAAGTTTTGATTTGTGTTTTTGTGAATTTGCAATTTTTACAAAAACCTTGAAAATATCCCTAATTTCGTGAATTCCAAAAACCGAAAACTGTGTCACAAATTCATCGCGGAGTACGCCCTTTCCATTTCAGCAAAAACTTTGCCGATACGACTTGTAAATAAAAGTGTCATTTTTGACATTTTTATATTTTAATTGTAAATATCTCGAAATAGCGAAATTAGCAACAGAAACGGACAACGGCACGTTACTCAGCGCATTAGACTCCATTGAGTGGCACTAACCGTCATGTCTAGTTGTTCCGTACAGACAGACACACAGACCCACAGACAAAAGCGTCCGTATATATACTCGCCGCGCTGGGGCGCGGCGAAAAAATAGCAAAATTTTCGCCTGCGGCGCTATATTTCGGACGTTTTTGACCAAAATTAAGCGATGTCTGGCACTTTTTGGTCAATTTTTGCAAAATTTTGCGCCTCAGCGCGGCGAGGTGTATATGTTACAGTGACTTCCCGTATTTAGGGAAATCCCGTATATACGGGATTTCCCTAGCTGAGTTAGGGAAATCCCGTATATACGGGATTTCCCCAGCTGAGTTAGGGAAATCCCGTATTCCTGCCGCTTGCAGTCGTAACATTTTATGTGGCACCGCCGGCCTGAGCAGGAGGTGAAGTAGATGGAGGAGTGTTCACCCCACTCATAGTTTGCACTAAAACTCGGTCGACGGCGCGCCGGGCGGGGGTCAAACTGAGGCTTATCGCGACCACCGCGGTCACCGGTCACGCTAAAGTCTAAGCATCGACCTGCCAGATCCGAGGAGCGCCGACTGACTCTTGTGCAGCGTGGGCGCAGGGCGAGCCTAAGCATAGCCTGAATTCAAAGGCATATACAACTGTCAATGACAATAGTATTGTACTAGCCGTTCCTTCTTGTTGCAGAAGAATTCCTGAGATCTGAATAGCATGAAATGTAGTCGTCAATGGCCGTACTGTCCTGTTGCATGATCTGTCCTGTTCAAGGTCTGTCCTGTTGTGAGCCAACGGCGCTGGTCGCCTCGCACGCGCGCCGAAACGTCCGTCCTGTTCATTGTCAAGGTCTGACCTGTTGCAAGATTTGTCCTGTTGCAAGATTTGTCCTGTTGAAGGGTCTGTCCTATTGCAGGGTATGTCCTGTTGCAAGGCCTGTCCTGTTGCAAGGTCTGTCCTGCTGCAAGGTCTGTCCTGTTGAAAGATCTGTCCTGTTGAAAGATCTGTCCTGTTGCAGGGTCTGTCCTCAGTCCTGTTGCAAGATTTGTCCTGTTGTAAGATCTGTGCTGTTGCAAGATTTGTCCTGTTGCAAACTCTGTCCTGTTGCAAGGTCTGTCCTGTTGCACGATCTGCCCTGTTGCAAGATGTGTCCTGTTGAAAAATGTGTCCTGTTGCAGAAGGTCTGTCCTGTTGCGAGCCAATGGTGCTGGTCGCCTCGCGCGACCATCCTGTTGCCACGTCTGTCCTGTTGCAAGATCTGTCCTGTTGCAAGATTTGTCATGTTGTGAGAGCTGTCCTTTTGCAAGATCTGTCCTGTTGCAGGGTCTGTCCTGTTGCAAGATCTGTCCTGTTGCAGGGTCTGTCCTGTTGCAAGATTTGTCCTGTTGCAAGATCTGTCCTGTTGCAAGATTTGTCCTGTTGCAAAATCTGTCCTCTTGCAAGGTCTGTCTTGTTGCAAAATCTGTCCTGTTGCAAGGTCTGTCCTGTTGCAAGATCTGTCCTGTTGCAAGATCTGTCCTGTTGCAAGATTTGCCCTGTTGCAAGATTTGTCCTGATGCAGAATCTGTCCTGCTGCAAGATCTGTCCTGTTGCAAGGTCTGTCCTGTCAAGATGTGTTTGTTGCAAACACTGTCCTGTTGCAGAAGGTCTGTCCTGTTGTGAGCCAATGGCGCTGGCCGCCTCGCGCGACCATCCTGTTGCAGGATCTGTCCTGTTGCAAAAATTTGTCCTGTTGCAAAATCTGTCCTGTTGTAAGATCTGTCCTGTTGCAAGATCCGTCCTGTTGCAGGGTCTGTCCTGTTGCAAGATCTGTCCTGCTGCAGGGTCTGTCCTGTTGCAAGATTTGTCCTGTTGCAACATTTGTCCTGTTGCAACATTTGTCCTGTTGCAGAAAGTCTCTCCTGTTGCAAGCCAACAGCGTTGACTGCCTCGCGAACGCGCCGTACAAAGCGCCGCGCAAAACAAATGATAGAAAGCGGGCATGCAGAAAGTCTCTCCTGTTGCAAGCCAACAGCGTTGACTGCCTCGCGAACGCGCAGTACAAAGCGCCGCGCAAAACAAATGATAGAAAGCGGGCATGCAGAAAGTCTCTCCTGTTGCAAGCCAACAGCGTTGACTGCCTCGCGAACGCGCCGTACAAAGCGCCGCGCAAAACAAATGATAGAAAGCGGGCAGATTTTCCGGTTGCAAGGTCTGTCCTGTTGCAAGATTTGTCCAGTTGCAAAATCTGTCCTGTTGCGAGCCAACTGCGCTCGTCGCTTCGCGCGACGATCCTGTTGTAACGTCTGTACTGTTGCAGCGTCCTGTTGTAGAAAGTCTGTCCTGTTGCAAGATCTGTCCTGTTCAAGCGAAATAGTCGCTGAAGCGGCTGGAATTGCCTGCGCGAGCATTGTCGTACTGTTCGGCTCTGTTGCAATTGCACATTGCAAGGTTCTCTGCTGTACCGCGCACTGCCGCACTGTTCGCTTTTGCAAGGCTGTGCTACCGTGCATTGCCGTACTGTTCAGGCAAAGCCTGCGTTGAAGGCAGGCAGCAACAGGCGACGCTGGCCGTGCAGCGATTGATTTTCTTCGGTCGATGGATCAAAGCGAGCGAGCTTCTCTGCGGGACGCCGCTGGCGTCCTGCTGGCTTCCTAGCGCGCGCGTGCTGAAGCGTCGCGTGGCGAAGTGCTAGGAAGGCAAGCATACTCAGACAGACAGACAGACAAAAGGCCTAGCTAGCATAGTAATGTAGACTAGAGCCTTTAGCCCATAGGAGAATCTCTACGGTCAATGGCGTCGGGTTCAGCCCATAGACAATTGTGTTTAGCCCGTAGGACATTTGGGATCGATCTCAAGTCATTCGACCCCGCGCCCCTGCCACTGCCTACGTTTAGGCTCGCACCAGCTCCAGTACCTGTAAATACGCAGTAGACGCTTGGCCTTGGCCTATAAACAGTTGGGTTTAGCCCATAGGACATTTCAGATAGATTTCAAGCCATTTGACACTGTGCCCCTGCCAGTGCCTACATTTAGGCTTGCACCAGCTCCCGTGCCTGCAAATACACAACAGACACTTGGCTTCAGCCCGTAGGCATTTGGGCTTAGCCAATAGGGCATTTCAGACAGATCTCAAGTCATTCGGCACTGTGCCCCTGCCGGTGCCTACATTTATGCTTGCGCCAGCTCCCGTGCCTGTAAATATGCAATAGACTCTTGGGTTTTGTCCGTAGACATTTGTAGTTAGCCCGTTGTAGAATTCAGATAGATCTAAGGACATTTGACACAGATCCAAAGCAGTTTGATGCTGTGCCCCTGCCAGTGCATGCAGTGCCTGCGAATACACTTTGGAGTCTCACAACGACAACTCTTTGGTGCACTGAATGGTGACACTGTAGAGCGCTTTTGGCGCGAAATCAAACGTCAGTCGCAGCGTGTGGTGCCTTCTGTGCTCAGAATGTACTGGCGCAGTCGATATTTTCGAAATATTTTGGACTTTTGACATCGACCAAAGTCCACAAACCTTCATGCAAAACTACAGGCTATGACGGTCAGTTTAAGCCATAGATCATCGCGATCCGTCAACTGTGTCTAGAGTTATGGCGCTCACAGACAAACAAACAAACAAACACACGGACACAGTTAGGCGCGTTAGTAATATAGGATTCAATCAAGGAATTCATTTTGAAAGCCGCTTAAAAGTTGAAACTATTCATCCCCCTTTTAATCATAGGCAATCGCGCGCGCAACACGAATCCAGCCGTGGCGCCCACCTCCTCGTCCCCGTTTGCGAGAATACGGGATTTCCCAAGGTCAGTTAGGGAAATCCCGTATATACGGGATTTCACTGGAACGTCTAGGGAATTCCCGTATATACGGGATTTCCCTGAATGCGGGAATTCCCGGTGACATATGTATACAGATGACAATGTCTGTCTACCCGTCTGTCTGTCTGTCTGTCTGTGTGTCCATCCGTCTGTTCGTGGCACCGAAGTAAAATTTGTGACATATGTGGCCAAGTAGAGTCGAGGTCGCTGAGTACGGATCCGATGTCCGTTTCTGTTGCTAAAAATATGAAAATGTCGAAAATCGACTTTTTCACCTGATGAGGTAGCGGCGAAATTTCGTCAGAAATAGAAAGAGCATGGACCGCGGATAATTTGTAACACAAAAGAAATTTTTTGTAGATATGGAATTTGATAAAAATGCGCGATTATTTGTCAAAATTTTATAAATAAAAAAAAACCGAACGCGATATTTTGATAAAAGTGAATGCCGAAGTGGAAAGTCCATACGCCAATAAGAATTTGTGACACAGTTCTACAGTTTAGAAAGTTGTAACTTTGAGATATTCACAACTAAAATACGAATATGCCAAAAATCAACTTTTTCGTCCGATGAGCTAGCGGTACCTGTTAACGTAACTCACCGAACCCCCCAACTCACCGTGAGTTGCAGTGAGTTGCGGTGAGTTGGGCCGATTTTGACTAGTCCGCCATGGGTTTTCTTGCTTAAACTAGTCGAGATTGCCATTTGCACCGGTCCGCACTGGATTTGTACCTAGTACGTTTTTCATTTTATTTAGTATGTCATGATTGGACCAGTCAAAATGGCATGGTGAGTTGACAATTTTTACTGTCCAGGTGATAGTGACAGAGCAGTTCGTCAATTTTTTCGCCGCCCCCCAGGGCGGCGAGTATATATACGGACGCTGTTGTCCGTGTGTGTGTGTGTCTGTCTGTCTGTCTGTCTGTCTGTCCGGAACAACTAGACACGACGGTTAGTGCCACCCGATGGAGTCGAATGCGCTGAGTAACGTGTCGTTGTCCGTTTCTGTTGCTAATTTCGCTAATTCGAGATATTTACAATTAAAATATAAAAATGTCAAAAATGACACTTTTATTCACAAGTCGTATCGACGACGTTTTTGCTGAAATGGAAAGGGCATAAGACGCGATGAATTTGTGACATAGTTTCGGATTTTAGAATTCACGAAATTAGGGATATTTTCAAGGGTTTTGTCAAAATTCCCAAATTTCGACAATTTCAAACGGCATAACTTCCAAAGCTTCTTTGCACCGATGTATCGAGCATAGTCTGCCAAGTATTTAGCAAATAGTTTCAGCAATTATAATTAACGAAATTTAGGATATTTTTAAGGATTTTGTTAAAATCCCCAAATTTCGACAATTTCAAACAGCTTAAATTTCAAAATTTCTTTTCACGGATGTGTCGAGCATAGTCTACCAAGTATTTATCGAATAGTTTCAGATTTTATAATTAGCGAAATTAGGGTTATTTTCAAGGGTATTGTCAAAAATACAAAATTTTGACAATTTCAAAAAGCTTAAATTTCATAATTTCTTTGCGCGAATGTATGGAGCATAGTCTGCCAAGCATTTAACAAATAGTTTCAGATTTTATAATTAACGAAATTAGGGATAATTTCAAGGGTATTTTCAAAATTCTCAAATTTCGGCAATTTCAAACAGCTTAAATTTCAAAACTTCTTTCCACGGATGTGTCGAGCATAGTCTGCCAAGTATTTAGCAAATAGTTTCAGAGATTATAATTAATGAAATTTAGGATATTTTTAAGGGTTTTGTCAAAATCCCCAAATTTCGACAATTTCAAACGGCTTAAATTTCAAAGTTTCTTTGCACGGAAGTATCGAGCATAGTCTGCCATGTATTTAACACATAGTTTCGGATTTTATAACTAACGAATTTACGTATATTTTCAAGGGTATTGTTAAAATTCCCAAATATAGACAATTTCAAATAGCTTAAATTTCATAATGTCTTTGCATGGTTGTGTCGAGCATAGTCTGCCAACTATTTAGCAAATAGTTCTATATTTTATAACTAACGAATTTAGGGATATTTTCAAGGTTTTTCTCAAAATTGCCAAATTTCGACAATTTCAAACAACTTAAATTTCAAAATATCTTTGCTTGGATGTACCGGGCGTAGTATGTCAAGTAATTATGAAACAGTTTCAGATTTTAGAATTCAAGAAATTAGGGTTATTTTCAAGGGTTTTGTAAAATATGGCAGATTTCGGCATTTTCAAATGGCTATAACTAAGCAATATTTTTCCATGTATGTGTCGTGCAACGTATGTTTTGCCACCTATTCGATCGAACACGAAACGCGGCAATTACTGTGCGGTTCTGGAATCTACAGCAACGGTGTCGTAACCGCCCGCATTTTTGACCCAAAAGAAAAGGGCGTCGTCCCATTTAGACCCTCTTCATTCCAAAGTGAACCTGCGGCGAACATTCCTGATCCATTTATGGATCAGTACCCACCAATACGAATCTTATAGGCAACGATTGCCCAAGAATGGCACAAGCCACTTTTGAAAACTCGAGGTAACTGCGGCGAAACTCCCTGAAGAAATGCTCAACTTTCTATTCTGACGCACTATTGAATATACTCCTCAAATGCACAACACACTATGCAATGCCAATCAACCATCATCGGGTACCCAGTTTTTACTCTAAGCTTGTTACACCTTGTTCGGGTGCATCATGTGGACCGCTGTAACTGCGTAAGACTTACAACTACAATACAAGACGGACTAATCCACAAACTGCTTCGCAAATTTTTTGCCATAATTGTTGAATTTTACCTGTGCTTTCGGCACTGCTCTGTGTTTCGCTGCGAACTAATTCGCTGAATTTCATCTTTGGTCCATCCAAGTTTTCCGATCGCAAAGGCGAAGTAGTTTGAATGGCACGCAACACGGCCAAAAAACTGACAAAAGAAGTCAAAAACATCGAACGAACTACTAAAGATACCAACACGAACTAGGCAGTTTGGCGCTTGTGACTAGTCCAAATGGCCAATCGCGGAAAAACTCGTCGACGGACTAGTCAAAACAGGCCCAACTCACCGCAACTCACCGCAACTCACCGTGAGTTGGCGATCCCATATATGGGAGGTGAGTTACGTTAACAGCAGCGGCAAAATTTCTTCAGAAATTGCAGGCGCGTAGACAACGGAGTTGATGATTGTGAACGCAGAAGCAGAAAGATCGTACGCCAAACCATACGTGTAGCTGGGGGGGGGGGGGGGGGGGGGGGGGGGGGGGTAAGCCCCCCACCCTAGCCGGAGGGTGTACCCCCCCCCCCCCCCCCCCCCCCAGGGTACCCCCTCCCGCCTTCCCCCAAAAGACCCCCCCTAGAATTTCAAAAATTTTCGCCTGCGGCGCTTAAAAATAGCAAAATTTTCGCCTGCGGCGCTATATTTTGGACTTTTTTGACCAAAATTAAGCGGTTTTTAGCACTTTTTGGTATATTTTTGCAAAATATTCCCATTTTTTGGTACTTTTTTGGCAAAATTTTTAGGTCATTTGACCCCCCCCGCCCCCTCCAGGGGCCCTAGGCCCCCCCCTGAGGGCCTATAATACCCCCCCCCCCCCCCCCCCCCCCCCCCCCCCCCTCCCCGGTTGGCGGCTACACGTATGCACCGAACGGAATTCCTGGTCGAGAACGACTGCACAAAACAATCGGCAAGTTTTTTGTTTGATGCGGCTTATTCACACAGGTATAAAACTTCAGATGAATGGCGTCGTATCATGCCGATAACATATAGCGAACGCGGCAATATCACTGAGCTTTAGATCAGCTGTACAGACAACCATATCGTGGGGATAGCTGCATTTCATTTGTTGTACACGTTCTTGAGATACCTTCTCTAGATACTTCTAATGATGTGTATGAAGTTCACTGTGCTGTTCACCAAGATTTGACAGACACTATGTATAGGTTGAACTTTTTAGACACACAGCTTGTTGGTACTTTTTTGGCAAAATTTTTAGGTCATTTGATCCCCCCCCCCCTCTGGGGGGCAAAATTGTGGACTGTACGATACATCCGTCAAGCTCCGTGCCAAATAGTAAACTGAGGTGGCACAGGCAAATCACGTAATTCGTATTGTCTGCAGGCACGCACACTTTGCTGTGGATGTGACTGCGGATAATCAGTAGGGTATTTTACTGCTTGGATCCACTTGAAACAGTAGCAAGCGAGTCGATTTTAGTCAACGCGTTGTTGCCTGCTTAGTTTTGTATAACATTGGTTATAATCCTTATCTTATCTGATCCAGCGATTTTAAAGCCGCTAGAATGATACGAAATTTACGAGCGGAAAATTGTCATTTGACGAACTAGCTTAGCACGCGTGATGGCGGAGGAAAATGTAGAGGGCGCTTTACTGTCCAAAGAGGCGCTTTTTGACTGCCTCGCAGAAGAGTTTGATTGCGAAATCTCGATTGCGAAAGCGTCCATTTGCCCGAGAAAATAGCAAGTTTATTGGTTGTACAACAAGTGGTTGCTGGAGACGCAAGGCCGCAGACGAGGAGAGGACATGTTACAAGTATGAAAGTGCTTGAGAGGCGCTTGGTCACAGTAGCGTGGTGCCGCCCAAAGCAGGCTAAAGGAAGCCCAAATCGCAAAGTAAACGCTGGATTCGCGTTCAGCACTGCCGAATACACCAGAAACAACTGTCGACTCAATTCTGAAAATTCGACAAAGGTGCCCAGTTTTTGGCCGGCCGGCCGCCGAAATTAGCGTAAAAACATCCCAAATCGCAAATCAAACATCGAATTCGTGCTCAGCGTCGTCGAATACCCCCGAAACAAGTGAACACTCGATTTCGAAATTTGACCCCAGGATTCAAAAATTCGACGCGGCCGGGGTACGGTACTTCAGATGGTCCGGACAGTTCGTCTAGACCAACCTTTGACGCAGAACACGTTGCAATGGTCAATTTGCCGTTAAAGGCACGCTTTCCAGCCCAAAAATCCACTCAAAGTCGAAAATCCGAATTTTTCGCTTGGGACCCATCACTTTTGCCACCTCGTATCTCCCGAACGACATAGCCAATCTCGGCGGTTATGGTCAAAATCGAAAGGTCATACAATTGTCTAGGCCGGATCGAAGAGTTTGCGAGAATCCACCGTCGCAAACTCGAGTTTCGGTTTTTTATTTCGAAGATTTGCCCATGGGATTAAAAAATTCGGCGAGACTGGGACACGGTACCTCAAAATGGTCAAGACACTTTGTCTAGGCCAACTTTTGACGTAGAACACGTTGCGATCAGTAGCGGATCCAGGGGGGGGGGCGGTTGTGTGTCCGCCAACCCCCCCCCCCCATTCGGCCAAACCGTCCCCCCCCCCCCATTCCCCCCCCCCCCACCGAGAAAAAAAAATTGCGCGGCAGCACCTCCAGAGCAAAAAATTTTCGCCTGCGGCGCTATTTTATAGCACTTTTGTACCAAAATGGGCCAAAATCGGCCAAAAATTTTGCCTGCGGCGCTATTTTTTAGCACTTTTGTACCAAAATAGGCCAAAATCGGTCAAAATTTTTGCCTGCGGCGCTATTTTATAGCACTTTTCTACCAAAATAGGCCAAAATCGGCCCAATTTTTTGCCTGCGGCGCTATTTTATAGCATTTTTGTACCAACATAGGCCAAAATCGGCAAAAATTTTCGCCTGCGGCGCAAATTTTTTGTGCTTTTACAGCATCTTGGTCCCCCCTGTGGCCTCAAAAATTCCGCCCCCCCCCCCCATTCCAAAATCCTGGATCCGCCACTGGTTGCGATTATCTATTTACTGCTAAGGGCACGCTTTCTAGCCAAAGATTTCACCCAAAGTCGATAATCCAAATTTTCCGCTCGGGACCCAGCATTTTTGGCACAGCGTATCTGAAGAACCGCACAAGGATTCTCGCCGGTTTTGGTCCCGAATGAAAGGTGATATAAGTGTCCAGGTCAGAAATTAAATTGGCGAGGATCCTCGAGAAACTCGAGTTGCAATTTTTTAAATGCCGGAAAAAATAAAGTTTCGAATTCTCTACCGTACTTCCGCGTCTGACCACCTAGGGGGCCCGTTCCAGTCCCGCTTCGTAGAGGACCCAAAAGCCTACAACATAACTAAAAATCACCAAATTCGATCCTCTTTTACGAATGCTATGGCGTCCTGTTTTTCTTCTACTTAGCAAAAATTCGATTTTTTAATTTTCGCAAAATTTTTCCACCGTCGAATTTTTTACCCACGCTGCGCTTCGTCATAAGCTATCTTTTTTCGCCCGGCCTTTCGGGCGAACCCTAAGAAGAAGCTTATGGTCATCTCTCATTAGTTAACTTCGTTCATCCATCATCGTCACGCTCTCAGGATCTTAATCAGCGTTCAACATCGTAGGAAAGCGATCTTGGGCTCTACGGAAAGGTCTTGACTCACTGATCATTCAGCTAAGAGGTTTCGAAATTCAAAAGTTTGAATTTCGCGAGTTACAGTAACCCGAAGGTCAAAACGGAAAACGGCTCTAACTCGCTCGTCTTACGTCGTAGAGCGGCGTGCGATAGCTCAACTAAAAGGTCTTGACGTGCTCTTTCATTTGGCATTAACATTTTTCTTAATTACGCAAACACGCAACACGAAAAGCGACATTCTCGCGTTTTTAGCGCAGAAATCGCTCTAACTCGCTCAGCGTGCGTCGTAGGGAGATGATCTTGGGTTAGTTGGATAGCTCTCGACTCACTCATCATTAGTTCTTCTATTGGTCGAAACTCAAAAGTTTGAATTTCGGGAGCTACAGTAACCCAAAGGTTTAAAACGCGAAACTTATCTAATTCGCTCGTCTTCCGTCATAGAGAGACGATCTTGAGTTCGTTGAATAGGTTTCGGCACACTGATTATTCCGTTAAGAGAACTCTAAATTAAAAAGTTTGAATTGCGCGCGAAACCGTACCCCGAGGGTCCAAACCGCAACACGGCTCTAACACGCTCGTCTTACGTCGTAGAGCGGCGTGCGATAGGTCAACTAAAAGGTCTCGACGTGCTCTTTCACTTGGCATAAAAAATTTGTTAATTACGCAAACACGCACCACGCAAAGCGACATTCTCGCGTTTTTAGCATAGAAATCGTTCTAACTCGCTCAGCGTGCGTCGTAGAGAGACGATCTTGAGTTGCTGGATAGCTCTTGACTCACTGATCATTTGTTCTTCTATTGGTCGAAACTCAAAAGTTTGAATATCGCGAGCTACAGTAACCAAAAAGTTTCAAACGCAAAACTTTTCTAACTCGCTCGTCTTCCGTCGTAGTCTACGACGTAGTCTCGTAGTCTCTACGAGACGTCGTAGTCTCGTAGAGAGACGATCTTGAGTTTGTTGAATAGGTTTCGGCACACTGATTATTCCGTTAAGAGAAGTCGAGATTCGAAAGTTTGAATTTCGCGAGTTACAGTTACTCAAAAGTTCAAACAGCAAATCGGCCCTAACTCGCTCGTCTTGCGTCGTAGAGCGGCATTCGTTCGACCGTTTGAACGCTTACGTTGAGGCAGTTGTTGAACGGTCATTCGTAAAGAAATACTTTTGTTTTTTTAAAACCCTTGTCTTATGAACAACTTTGTTTGCTAAAGAAATTAATCCCGGGCGATCCCAATGTTGCCCTGCAACAACCGCTCAGAAATGTGTGTATCTTGCTCAAAAATTAATCCCAGGCGATTCCAATGTTGCCTTGCAACAACTGCTCAGAAATGCGTGTGTCTTGCTCAAAAAATTAATCCCGGGCGATCCCAATGTTGCCCTGCAAGAACCCCTCAGAAAGGAGCGTGTCAGAAGTACGTAAGTAAGTAAGTAGCGCATGAATAGTGGACTCCGGGCAGGCGCGCGTCATATCGGAAAGGCTTCGAAATACTTTACAAAAGTATCCACTCTTTTACTCTTCCACTTTAAAACACTCACAAACCACTCTGTATTAATAAAACAACTCAACTTTTTTTAAAACAGCTTGTTAAAGAATTTGGCTCTCTAAGTGCTTCGCAGCGAGTGCCAGCCCCAGACATGCTAACAGTGGGCTTCCCCGGGCCTATAGCACTTAGTGGTTTTGAGCTTTGAATTCTTACTGAGATTGCAGCATGGCCCTTTCTGGTTTGGTACAGCGTTTTGACTCTCCTCGCGACTACACTTTTGGAGTGGTCTTGCTACGCAACATTGGTATCGCTCGGGTTTAATTCCTTACACGAAAATTATCAGACTGAATTTAAAACAAGATTAGTAGACGGGGGCAAAGCCCCGCGGGGCACTCCTCCCCTCTTTCTGAAGAATTTTGGGAGCTGAAACACGCTACCCATTGATCAACGAGACTCGTCAATAACGCTTCCTGGCCATTCTGATCGCAGAACTGATAGCAAATTCGAAATCGTAACCCTCTAATGCCCCACATTCGACAAACAACACGCCTAGCTTCAGCTGAACTGACACAACCAGATTCTTCACTTGGGGTAATAGAATCAAATTCTTCAAATATAGTCCCACACAGCTGAAAACGAAAAAACAATGTCAGATTCGTGATCAGCGCCCCCGAAACGCCGGAATCGAGTACCTACACTGTAGGTGCCGGGGCAACCCACCTCAGCCAAAATTTTTAATTCAAATTTCCTGCCAAAATACGCGTCTGACGAAAAAAGTGCTCAGAACAAAAACAACGTATCTTTTGATGCTCTATCACGTGAAAGTCCAACTGACACCGAAATATCTCAACTGACCCCACTTTGCACCGAAATATCGAAAATTTGTTGAAAAAATTTAAATTTCTCGAAAATGCAACTTCCGACGGAAGCCATTTCTTGTTTCCCAGAAAGACATTCATAGGCGCCAAAAGCTCGCCAAACACCAGCGTAATCGGTTGGCATAGCAAGAAATGGGAAACTTGGAATTTTGAAATTTTGACAGAAAATCGATTTTTTCAACTTTTCACCCAAAATTGGGCCATTTAGAGAGAAATGCTCCATTACAATATTGTAGAGCTCGCCAAGATCTGTAGACTGGTCTTTATCCTGTCTTGATGTGAGCACCCTATCATAAGTTATGCCGGCCCGAAGTTTAACCCGGAAACCCAGGACTCAACTTTTTGCAATATTTCCCAGCCCGGGGTACATCTGACCGGATTCAACAATGCGGTGCGGTAATTGACTATCTGAGGTGTGCCACTTTTCAATAAACTACAACCTCTACTTTGAAAATAAAACACTTACAGCGGGGGCCGCGAACCCTATTTTTGGGTTAAAAAACCCGGTTTTTGCTACCTGGCCAGGGCAGACCCGGACACAGCTCGATGGCGTTCCTATCATCGGATAGCCCAATGCCTTTTACATATTTGGCCTAAAGCTCGTCTCGCTCCGTTGTACCAGAACACTGTTCTAAACGCACAAAGTTCGTCGGAGGCCGAAAAATCGGGTTTTTGGCAACTTGCCAAAAACCGGGTCCCGGACGGAAGTCGAGACCTTCGATCCACCTTGCGCCTTCCCGAGACATATCGAATAAAAAAAATTCGCCGTGATCGGCCAACTCTAGCCCGACTTATGAGCGTTCCAATTTACACAGAATCCGCACCATCACTATAGCACTCCTCCCTTCTGGAGGGAGTGCCAACAAGCTCCGTCTTGAAACAGTCTCTGACTGACATTGCAAAGCTCATTTTCTTTTTCTGCAAAGTTGCAAGAGCTCATCGCCCGCACACTCCGCTTCACGAGCCCCCGCTTCGCAAGAGGGTATTGCATAGCAATATTTATCACCCCATTTCAGCTTCTTCAAGCAAGAACATCCCTCTTAACAACTCTTTTAAAAAAGCGACAAAGTTGTGAAAGTTTTGGCAAACACTTGACAGAGCACAAAAGATCACACTACGAGCAAACAAACCATGTCGCACTTCTGCATGTTGCAAAGAGCAATCTTCATGTATTAAATCTCAATAATCATGCGGTGCGTGCTTCCATTCTGAAAAAATTATAGCTGCCGCATCAAAGGGCGCGCCGAGAGCTTTCACCTGGGGACGTGGTTGATTGCAGCTTTACCGATCAAGCGCGGCATTAGAGCAGCTTTCTGCTTTTGCCGTTTTGAGTTACTGTAACTCGCGAAATTCAAACTTTGGTATTTCAGGCGAGCGGCTGGCCTTACCTGACCTGGGTTGGTCCTGATTAAGGAAGCCAGGGCATAGCTGGACCGACGAGGTGAAGGAACGCGATTTAGGAGCATGCGCTGTGCCTAGCCTCTGGGGTGCGTATGGTGCCTGCGCGCACCGACCCTCCGCGCACCGAGGAAAACTTCCGGCAGTCGGGGCAGGACGACCGGCCGCGCGGAGCTTCATCCCGACCCGGGGGTGTTCTCCACTGCTGGCGCCCCGGCGATCGGCATCCAGAACTCGCTCATGTCCGAGAAGGTCATGATGGTCACCACAAGACCAACACTGCTGGGTCAGCTCTGCCGAACACCAACACGGTCGTCGCCGGCCTGATCACCTCCTACCGGCGGCTCAGCTCTACGAGTATTTGCAGCTGCTCCAGGAGAACGTGCTGTACTTCGACACAGGTGGGTTACTGTAGCTTGACGACAATGCTGGCGTGAGCGCAAATACACTTGTCGTCTTCCAGACTCCGTCATCTACATCGAGAGCGCCCGATCGCTGGGCCCGTCCTGAAGGAGCTGGACGCGCCCCAGGCCCCGGCCGGCCCCTACCTGGGAGACATGAGCGACGAGCTGGAGGACTACGGCCCCGGCACCTACGCCAACGAGTTTCTGTCCTGTGGCCCGAAGAACTACGGACTGTCTCTGGTGGTGCCCGGACAAGACGAGGCCAAGTACATCATCAAGGTACGGACCACACTTCCAATTGTCACTTGTGCGCAAGCATTGAATCATATTGCTCGTGCTATGCCAATATCGTGCGATTCATAAGCCATTATCGTGGCTTCAGGTCAAAGGGATGTCGCTCTACCACCGCTCCCGCCAGATCGTCACCTTCGACGCCATGCGCCGCCTGATCCAGGACTACCTGGAGGGAGAGGACAGATTCTACGAAGTGCCTCAGAACCGGATCTCCAAGACCAGCGACTTCCACCTCAAGACCACGGAGCTGAAGAAGATGTGGCGCGTCTGCTACACGAAGAGAGCCGTTCTGGACTCTGGCTGGACCTTGCCCTGGGGCTACTGCGACTAGGAAGAGAGAGAGAGACAGTGAGTCGAGCGAGCGAGTGGGGTGGGAGGGAGTGTTTGTGATTCGCGAGTTTGTCTTGCAGTATCGTCGCTCCTTTGTACTCTCCCTTGTGCTACAGTATCGTCGCTCTTTTGTACTCGCCGGTGTGCTAGCTCGCAGGTTTTGTGCCCGCGTTTGTTACTCCCCCTTTTGTGGCAGTGCTGTGGCTCGCTCTTTGTGCTCTCCTTTGTGCTGCGGAAGTCTGGGAGTTGATTTGTCACTGTGCTTTGTCCGCTGAAGACATCCCTTTTGTGTGGAATCCTCTTGTCTCACTTTGGGAACTGGTATACAGTGACAACGTGAAGGAAAGGGGACAAACAGGTAGAATTACAAACACCATTATGCGACACAACAGAGACGTCGGCTACAAACGACGCAGCAGAACTGTGTACAGACGCCTTACTCCACACATATACCCAGGACATCCAGCGCCACAATCATCTCGGCCATGGTGGCCCAGTCGCGCCGCCCCCGCGCCCGATGCATCTCCAGGAGGTGCCGACCCTTCTCCCTGCAGGGCCTGCAGAAGGCGTTGCCCGACCTGCAACTGGGGGAGGCTTGAGGAAACCCAAAACCACAAGCGGCAGAAGATTTACACTCACGCATAGCTCTGGCCGCATCTCGCGCACAGGGCCTCGCTGACGCGAGCCATCAGCACGGAGAGCAGCGCCGCCGTGTCTGGGGACTCGATTCGCTGCCAAAAGTCGTGGCTGCTCGACAGGAGGTGGTCGGGACGGCCACGCGTGCCCCAGGTGGCCGAGGGTCGCGTCCATCCAGGGGAGGGGGCTTCGGGAGGGCAGCTGGTGGTGGGCGCTGAAGAGAGGCTAAGGTCATTCGCGGCGCACAAGGCTACAGGGTGGGCGTACTTTCAACTTGGCACTCGTCCCAGGACCCATCCTCTCGCTCGCTCCAGAGGGAGCACCCTTCAAGGCGGTCTTCTTGGGCCCTGGAGGGAGAGTGGTGGTGCAGGCGGTCCGGTCGGTTTCCAAAAGGCTTAGCCGTAGTAGGAGGCACAGAAGGTCCGTCGCTTGCAGAACGCGTCTGATGTAGTATAATTGACAGAACTAGAAACACTGATTGTTTTAGCAGATTTCTTTTAGATGTTATGTCCCCAAATCGGCACATTTTTCGACCGGATCAGTCGTATTTATTAGGGACCGGATGTCGATTCGGGCCTCTGGACTAATCTATGGCTGTCTCTCTTCTGCCTCACAAAGGAACCTGAGTGGGCCTGAGGTCTTAGCAATCATACGCTCAAACAAAAATGCTTAGGTGCTTGTTTTCTTCGACGCACTTATTTGGATACTTCTCTTGGTGGGATCGTCAAACTTGGCGCATTCATTTTGAGGTGATACGTTGACGCACGGCGCCATGTGACAGCACTTTTCCGAACGATTCCATTATCTCTTTCGTCTTCGTAACCCACATTATCCCAATTAGGTATGGAAAACTAGCTTCTATTTGGGGTAGACTGGCACAGTGGTACAGTACGTACAACAAAGGCTTGAATAGAGGAAGAACGCGCATTCACGCAGACGTTTTCACCATGTTCAGGGCGACTTAGAAGCTCTTGAGCTCTCCTTTCAATGGCACAGCTCAAGCTGGTTCCAAAAGTCTTTTCAGTGGTCCGTGAACCGCGACCACTTGCGGCGCGCCCCGACATTCCTCGAGATGGCCTACCTCTAAGTTGGAATTTGCTTCTGGATTGGGTCATCGGCTGAGTGCGCACCTCCAGGGAATGTTCGCCGGTCTCAATTCCTGGGGAAACTGGCTGATGTGGACCCGTATTTCCCTACAGGAGGAGAAAATTGAGAAGGTGGAGAAGGAGTTGAATCTGGGAAGAATCGAGGACTCGCACGGTTTGTCAGGTGGTCAAAGATTTGGTTTTGTACACTGCAGAGTAATGTATAGCATCGCGCGATATTTCAACGTCCGATGACAGCAATAC
>JASAMZ010001780.1:0-111601 GCA_030248115.1 Linhomoeus sp. GSCO2_2 | reverse complement strand
CCTCCCTGGCCATCTGGTCCTCGTGCTGGCAGGAGGGGGCCAGGATGGCCGCCTCAGCCGCCTCCCTCTGACGCTCCTCCTCCTGCTCCTGCATGACTGCGGCGACGGCCTCGTCGAACCTCTCGCCCAGACGATGGAACTGACGGCGCCCCTGCTCTCGACCAAGTCTCCCTCCTTGACTTCGAGCCAGTATCGCTCCTGGTATGTAGGAGTCGAAGTGGAGCAACTGGCCGCCCTTCTGCTTCTTGACCAGCAGCGCCTCCTCCTCCTTCAGGTACATACTTCCACTTCTTCTCCGCTGGACAATTGACCTTCCTCTCAAAGGGACAGTACAGCAGAAGCTGCGACCTGCAGCGAGACAGTTCAAGAACTATTGTACTGTACATAGGTAGCTACGTACTCATCTCAGAATCAGGTCGACACAACAACTCCACTTCCATTAGACACCCCAGAATACAGTAGATACATGGAAAAGCGCGACAAGCATTTGATAGAAAGCGCCACTATGGAAGAAAGCGAATATCGGCCGCAGTTCGACTTGGCATCGTCAAAACAATTGCTGCATATTAGTTGTGCTAATCAGATTAGGAGTTAGAGAGAGCAGCTAAATCAGACCTGCAGAAATGTTCAGGGTCAGTGTCGTAGTAGTAGGGCACGCTTCTAATGATTTTGGCCACTTTCCTTTTGGCCAAAGTGGCGCACGTGCGGAACTCGATCTCGGCTGGGAAACGACTGCACTCGTCACCCAGTACATAGTTGCTCCGCCGTCACCGTCTCAACAGTGCCCTCAGCGATTTCGGCTATAATTGCAACATTTTATTGCAAGTTGAATAGGTAGGTACCTAACTGAGTTACTACGTACAGTATACTGTATGAGACGTTCTTAGGCCAGGCGCGCGCGCCATGTGTGTGACGTGTTTGAAACTACTAAATCAATACCGTAGTGCAAGACAGAGGCAGGCATACTGTACACAGTCGCTGTGCCCACCCTCATCAGCGGCGACGGTGTCGTCGTCGACGTCGAAGTTGTCCTCGACGAAGTGTGCGTCTTGTTCTGCCCTCTCTCTTCTCCTTCTTCCTGGCGCCCTCGAAGCGACTGTCGTAGAGGGCGGCGAACTCGGCCAGGCACATCAGGCGCAGGGCCTCTCGACAGGGACTGTGGGGCAGGCAGGCTTCCATCCGACGGAAGTACAGTAGCGGTCGACGACGTTGTTCTTGAGCACGTCGTTGCTCCTGGGGTTCTTGGCCTCCATCTCGACCAGCTGCTGCTCCATCCACTTCAGCATCATCACCTGCAGTCCAGTGCCCACAATGAGACATACTGTTAGAACTAGTTAGTCAGCTGCGCAGTATTGTAGCACACCTATCGACTGCCCAAAGCATGAGTACATAGCAGAAGCTTAGCTTAGATCACAAGGGTGAGGGGGGGGGGGGGACTTACCCTCTCGTCAGGCGCTGAGGTTGGAATGAAGATGACAGCCCTGGAGGAGATGCGCAGGGGCAGTTTGAGAACGAGCCAGGCGGCCATCTGCTCTCAGAGACTTCGGAGGCGTTGATGAACTGGTTGGCCACCTTCCTGAACTGCTGCTTGATGGGCAGGTCCCTGGCCCCCTGGGCCGTCTTGGCCAGCTGCTCACTCATGCCCCCCCCCCCCTCCCTCCACCTTGCTCACGTAGTTGACCACGTACTGCAACAGCATGAAGAGGAAGGGCGAGGGAAGGAATGGATAGCACAGCAATAAGCCAGCCAGCTGCAGAAATTGAAGAAGTGGCTGACCTGCGCGCAAGAGTAGGGGTCGGTGATTAGTTGCACGTCAGAATTGGCTTTCCAGACGAGGCTGAGGTCCAAGCAGAACTGGTTGACCCTGAAACCAACCCTTTGGCCTGATCTCAGACACAAATTAGAGCTATGACGTTCAGCCACTGGCCTTCGGACAGACAAAACTCGATGTACATGTAGTCTAGTCACATTCTAGAGCCAAGGGTGCACCTGATGTCGCAGGGTTTCCGTCTGACAAGGACTTTGGTGCGCTTGAGGGCATGTCTCAGGGCGATGAAGTAGCGCCGCCTGCCCATGCCCAGGTCCTTGAGGAACTCCTCGAAGCTGACGTCCCACTCCTCCCCCCTCAGCATCTCCGATGCCTTCTCCTCCAGGTAGTTGCGGATCTTCTCGTGCCGCTTGGACACCTTCGCCTTGACTTTGGCTATCAGCTTCTGAATCCCAGCCTCACATGAGTGCAGAGTTCCTCCAGATATACAGGGCGTTTTTTAGACAACCACATTTTGAACTTGAATAACTCTGGCTGACGTCGTTGGTAAGCCCTGAAATTTTCACAGTCGAAAGCTAAAACCTGAGCAGTTTTTTCGTTGGGCCAAAAATTTTTGTTGGTATTTTTGGTTTTTTGGGATTTTCGACTGGGAGAATCGGTGCCATAACTCGGCCGTTACTTAACCGATTTCACTGAAACCAACGGCAGGTTGTAGACCATACAATAACCTATTAGTTGGTTTGCAACGCGAATCTGTGGCTGTTACGCCGCTCACGCTACGGCGTTTCAAGGGTGACGGGAACGTGCATCAGTCGCCTTCTGACTCAACTTCGTGAAAAGACCATAACACGCACGCCTTTGAAGCGACATAGCGTGAGCTGGTTAATAGCCACAGTTTCGCGTTGCAAACCAGCTAATAGGTTATTGTATGGTCTACAACCTGCCGTTGGTTTCAGTGAAATCGGTTAAGTAACGGCCGAGTTATTGCGTACCGAGTTCTGCCCGTTGCTGGAAATCTGCCCTAAAATTCGACGCGCTGAAATTTTTGGTGTGCGTAACATAAGTTTTTCGGACCAACGGTGAAAAAACTGCTCAGGTTTTAGCTTTCGACTGTGAAAATTTCAGGGCTTACAAACGACGTCAGCCAGAGTTATTCAAGTTCAAAATGTGGTTGTCTAAAAAAACGCCCTGTACTTACACATTGGCCAAACCAGACAACTGGAATGGAAGTCAATCAACCAACCTTCTTCCTTTTCAGGCCAAGGCATTCCCAGATGTCGGCGCCCTCTACAGCCTGGCCAGTCATAGAAGAAAGCTGCTTCCGACGCTTAGCTAGACGCCTCTTGGCCTGCAAAAGGTTGGCTCCACTCAACAAGTGTGCACAAACCCCAAGAACAATCACTGAGACGAATGAACTGACCAGGTATTCGTAGTCCTCGTCGGAGAGTGGGCGCAAGACAGTCGTCTTGTCCGTGGGCTCAAAGGGAACTCCGAAGCGGCAGCATTTCCTGCCCTTCTTCCACCTGAGGCAGCTGCGCGTGTGCCGGTGCACCTGGCGCTCCACGGCGAAGCCCTTCTCCCCTGGAGCAGAATCGCTCTGACACTACACCATGTACATACATACAGGGATCAACTATGTAGACAAATGACGCCATCGACCAAACACCAGCTCAGTTGAAGAACTCAAACCAATTCAGACAACCCACTGGCTAGCTGGCTGTCCGTTGTGACGTAGGTGTCGACGAACTGCTCCACCTCGCAGTCAGGGTCCTCATCCACCCTGGGCATTTGGCCGCACCACAGGACTGCGTGCAGGTGGATAGACCCCCTGTGTTGCTCCTCGAACCTACAATTGCACAAAGTCAAGCTATTGTGTTCACCGCCAGCCTTTGAAATCGGCCATTTGCAAAAGTGGATGGATTACGGTATCGTACAATCACCGCGAGAAGTAGTCCGTGACGACGCCAAGCACCCCCTGCTTATTGAGTGGGATCAGCTGTTGGAGGAGGCTCAGGACCCTGTGGTGGAACTCCCTGGTACACGTGACGTGACAGGGTCCGACCTGCAGTTGTGCATGGCAAACTGGTGCAGTGGTGACCACTCATTACGGTGTTGCAAGCAAACCACAAACTAATCACAACAATTTGACAGACGGAAACGAATCGATTGAACAGTTCTATGGCGATAGCCCACAGACCTGATCAGGCGCGTCCGGGTGTCCCAGTCGAGGTTGGCCGCCTCTTCCTCAGTCACGTCTTCATGGTCCACTGTGAACTTCAGCGTCTTCAGCAGGCTGCCCCAAACCGTCTCTGCCGCAGACAGGCTGATGAACCAGGCGGGACAACCGAGCTGCCTGGCATGTGGAACGGCCAATTGATTACTGTAGTTAGTAGAGAGGATGGTGCTGTTCCACTGGCTCCATGATGTGTAGCGACTACTGTACACGACCAGCTGGACAATTTTACAAAGGCCAACCTGATCATGGCAAAGAGGTCTCGTCTGACGGCGGCCCAATAGGCGGGGCTCATTCTGACGTTCTTGAGCATGCGCACGGCCTTGTCGTTGAAGACGGCACTCTGAAGTACCTGGCTCTTGTTGGCCAGCAGCTCGCCCACCGAATAGTTCTTCCGCTGACCACCCTTTTGCTTCCTGAAGAAGGTGGGCTGGGGATGAACGATACGTGTAAGCGCCAACCGCCAGGAGGCGGGGGGGAGGGAGGGTTTACGACCCCTGAGAAGGGGGAGGGGGATGGGGGGGGGGGGGGGGGGGGGGGGGGGTGGGGTCCATCTAAAATACGTATCCTACAAAGTTTCGAGTGCATCTTGCAGTTGAAAGCAAGAATGTAAGGCACAGATAAAAATCTAGCGCCACTAGGTGACTATAGTACCTACGCGCGCTCAAGAAGAAGGAAGATCAGGTGTCGACCCCTCTGGGTCCGGCCAACACTTCTGGTGGTGCCATCCTGTGAACGAAGCGAACCAGGCGCGTGAACCAGCGAACAAGCAAAAATTTTTTAAATTCCTAGGGGTCTCAGGGGGAGGGGGGGGGGGAGGTCACAATTCCAGCTAGGGGCTGGGGGCTTACGCGCCCTCCAACCTCCAGTTACACGCATGGGATGAACCACATAGGTACACACCCATTCATACTCCCTGAGGCGACAAATGTGCACCTGAAGGCAAACTCCACGGCAGACGTGCAGCTCTCCACTTGATTTCGCTTCATCAGGTAGAACACCTGAACAAGAGGTTACAAGAGCCAACTGTTGCGCCACAGTTGTGGGATGGGGGCTGGTGTTGTGCTGCAATTCTAGGGGCATAGGAATAGTGCTTAATCGAGCTAAAGTAGAGCGGACATGATTGTCAGTCAGTTGCTTGTAGTTTGTAGAGCACGAACCAGTTCGAGCCTCTGACGTGGAGTACAGTCCACAGGTGCTTCCGCAGGTTCGAGAACCAGGCGAAATTCGGTCTTCTTGCACCAGCGGCAGCGCAGAGCGTGCAGTGAAACCGGCGGCACCTGCCAGGAAGTGACTAATAAAGTCATCTGTTGAAAATAAAAGTGAACTGGGGGTTTTATCGCCCGCCAGGGGCCTATTTTACTACCGCGCAGCACGCAGCACAGCAAACTCTGTTTTGTCAATAACTTCAGAAGCGGTTCGAATCTGTCCGCAGCAGCTCTACTAGATGATTCAGCATTAGAGGGCGCACCTACCCATGCAAAATTATATCAGGAAAATATTTCGACGTGCGTAAAATTTCAAAAATGCGCAAAAATATCGATTTTTCTGTTTTGCGTTTTAAGGTGGCTGAATCAGTGTTGCAGAATCCAAAATTAACTCACACATATTTTGGGCATATACTTTGCACACCGTTTGAAAATGTTGCTGCGAACAGCTTCAAAGTTACTTACAATTTCCCAGTCGAGGTTGGCCGCCTCTTCCTCAGTCACGTCTTCATGGTCCACTGTGAACTTCAGCGTCTTCAGCAGGCTGCCCCAAACCGTCTCTGCCGCAGACAGGCTGATGAACCAGGCGGGACAACCGAGCTGCCTGGCATGTGGAACGGCCAATTGATTACTGTAGTTAGTAGAGAGGATGGTGCTGTTCCACTGGCTCCATGATGTGTAGCGACTACTGTACACGACCAGCTGGACAATTTTACAAAGGCCAACCTGATCATGGCAAAGAGGTCTCGTCTGACGGCGGCCCAATAGGCGGGGCTCATTCTGACGTTCTTGAGCATGCGCACGGCCTTGTCGTTGAAGACGGCACTCTGAAGTACCTGGCTCTTGTTGGCCAGCAGCTCGCCCACCGAATAGTTCTTCCGCTGACCACCCTTTTGCTTCCTGAAGAAGGTGGGCTGGGGATGAACGATACGTGTAAGCGCCAACCGCCAGGAGGCGGGGGGGGGGAGGGTTTACGACCCCTGAGAAGGGGGAGGGGGATGGGGGGGGGGGGGGGGATGGGGGGGGGGGGGGGGTGGGGTCCATCTAAAATACGTATCCTACAAAGTTTCGAGTGCATCTTGCAGTTGAAAGCAAGAATGTAAGGCACAGATAAAAATCTAGCGCCACTAGGTGACTATAGTACCTACGCGCGCTCAAGAAGAAGGAAGATCAGGTGTCGACCCCTCTGGGTCCGGCCAACACTTCTGGTGGTGCCATCCTGTGAACGAAGCGAACCAGGCGCGTGAACCAGCGAACAAGCAAAAATTTTTTAAATTCCTAGGGGTCTCAGGGGGAGGGGGGTGGGGGGAGGTCACAATTCCAGCTAGGGGCTGGGGGCTTACGCGCCCTCCAACCTCCAGTTACACGCATGGGATGAACCACATAGGTACACACCCATTCATACTCCCTGAGGCGACAAATGTGCACCTGAAGGCAAACTCCACGGCAGACGTGCAGCTCTCCACTTGTTTCGCTTCATCAGGTAGAACACCTGAACAAGAGGTTACAAGAGCCAACTGTTGCGCCACAGTTGTGGGATGGGGGCTGGTGTTGTGCTGCAATTCTAGGGGCATAGGAATAGTGCTTAATCGAGCTAAAGTAGAGCGGACATGATTGTCAGTCAGTTGCTTGTAGTTTGTAGAGCACGAACCAGTTCGAGCCTCTGACGTGGAGTACAGTCCACAGGCAGTGGCGGATCCAGAATTTTGGAATGGGGGGGGGCGGAATTTTTGAGGCCACAGGGGGGACCAAGATGCTATAAAAGCACATCAAAAAATTTGCGCCGCAGGCGAAAATTTTTGTCGATTTTGGTATTTTTGGTACAAAAGTGCTATAAAACAGCGCCGCAGGCGAAAATTTTGGCCGATTTTGGCCTATTTTGGTACAAAAGTGCTATACAATAGCGCCGCAGGCAAAAATTTTGGCCGATTTTTGGCCTATTTTGGTACAAAAGTGCTATAAAATAGCGCCGGAGGCGAAAATTTTTTGCTCTGGAGGTGCTGCCGCGCAATTTTTTTTTCTCGGGAGGGGGAATGGGGGGGTCGGTTTGGCCGAATGGGGGGGGGGGGGGCGGACGCACAACCGCCCCACCCCCCCTGGATCCGCTACTGTCCACAGGTGCTTCCGCAGGTTCGAGAACCAGGCGAAATTCGGTCTTCTTGCACCAGCGGCAGCGCAGAGCGTGCAGTGAAACCGGCGGCACCTGCCAGGAAGTGACTAATAAAGTCATCTGTTGAAAATAAAAGTGAACTGGGGGTTTTATCGCCCGCCAGGGGCCTATTTTACTACCGCGCAGCACGCAGCACAGCAAACTCTGTTTTGTCAATAACTTCAGAAGCGGTTCGAATCTGTCCGCAGCAGCTCTACTAGATGATTCAGCATTAGAGGGCGCACCTACCCATGCAAAATTATATCAGGAAAATATTTCGACGTGCGTAAAATTTCAAAAATGCGCAAAAATATCGATTTTTCTGTTTTGCGTTTTAAGGTGGCTGAATCAGTGTTGCAGAATCCAAAATTAACTCACACATATTTTGGGCATATACTTTGCACACCGTTTGAAAATGTTGCTGCGTACAGCTTCAAAGTTACTTACAATTTCCCAGTCGAGGTTGGCCGCCTCTTCCTCAGTCACGTCTTCATGGTCCACTGTGAACTTCAGCGTCTTCAGCAGGCTGCCCCAAACCGTCTCTGCCGCAGACAGGCTGATGAACCAGGCGGGACAACCGAGCTGCCTGGCATGTGGAACGGCCAATTGATTACTGTAGTTAGTAGAGAGGATGGTGCTGTTCCACTGGCTCCATGATGTGTAGCGACTACTGTACACGACCAGCTGGACAATTTTACAAAGGCCAACCTGATCATGGCAAAGAGGTCTCGTCTGACGGCGGCCCAATAGGCGGGGCTCATTCTGACGTTCTTGAGCATGCGCACGGCCTTGTCGTTGAAGACGGCACTCTGAAGTACCTGGCTCTTGTTGGCCAGCAGCTCGCCCACCGAATAGTTCTTCCGCTGACCACCCTTTTGCTTCCTGAAGAAGGTGGGCTGGGGATGAACGATACGTGTAAGCGCCAACCGCCAGGAGGCGGGGGGGGGGGAGGGGGGGTTTACGACCCCTGAGAAGGGGGAGGGGGATGGGGGGGGGGGGGTCCATCTAAAATACGTATCCTACAAAGTTTCGAGTGCATCTTGCAGTTGAAAGCAAGAATGTAAGGCACAGATAAAAATCTAGCGCCACTAGGTGACTATAGTACCTACGCGCGCTCAAGAAGAAGGAAGATCAGGTGTCGACCCCTCTGGGTCCGGCCAACACTTCTGGTGGTGCCATCCTGTGAACGAAGCGAACCAGGCGCGTGAACCAGCGAACAGGCGAAAATTTTTTAAATTCCTAGGGGTCTCAGGGGGAGGGGGGGAGGTCACAATTCCAGCTACATTGCAGGGGCTGGGGGCTTACGCGCCCTCCAACCTCCAGTTACACGCATGGGATGAACCGCATAGGTACACACCCATTCATACTCCCTGAGGCGACAAATGTGCACCTGAAGGCAAACTCCACGGCAGACGTGCAGCTCTCCACTTGATTTCGCTTCATCAGGTAGAACACCTGAACAAGAGGTTACAAGAGCCAACTGTTGCGCCACAGTTGTGGGATGGGGGCTGGTGTTGTGCTGCAATTCTAGGGGCATAGGAGTAGTGCTTAATCGAGCTAAAGTAGAGCGGACATGATTGTCAGTCAGTTGCTTGTAGTTTGTAGAGCACGAACCAGTTCGAGCCTCTGACGTGGAGTACAGTCCACAGGTGCTTCCGCAGGTTCGAGAACCAGGCGAAATTCGGTCTTCTTGCACCAGCGGCAGCGCAGAGCGTGCAGTGAAACCGGCGGCACCTGCCAGGAAGTGACTACTTAATAAAGTCATCTGTTGAAATAAAAGTGAACTGGGGGTTTTATCGCCCGCCAGGGCGGGCGAACCCCTACGAGAGCTGATCGTACGTGCGTGCGGGTAGTTTCTCTGAAACCCCCTGCACAGTGTGTACGTATAGAAAGAGATAGGTACTGAACATGAGCTCGAGGGCTTCATACACAGACATGCCATTGTCTCAGGATTTCGCAATTTGTCTTGTCCTTGTCTTTCTCTTTCACCCAAAGTAACAAATTGTCTTGTCTTTGTCTTTGTCCTATGCCCAATTTCACAAATTGTCTTGTCTTTGTCTTGTCTTGTCTCTAAATTGTCCTTGTATTGTCCCTAGATTGTCCCAGAGAGGGTTGTATTTGCACTGGGTTGATGCTATGTTGACCTGCTTTTAGCTATCGTTTTCCATGCAACTCATGTTAGCACTAGATATATTCCTAGATTACTTCACAGATAGTCCCATAAACGGTCCAGCTACGTCAAATTGCGGCGCTCTGGATGTGTATGATCCATACCACAAAGGACAATCTAAGGACAATTTAAGGACAATTTACCTATTTGTCCCAACCGATCATTTTGATTGTCTTGTCTTTGTCTTGTCTTTGCGAAAGCCCGGGACAATTTAAATTGTCTTGTCTTGTCGGACAATTTAGCCGAGTTAAATTGTCTAAGACAATTGTCCTTAAAGACAATGACATGTCTGTTCATACAAAAGAGAGCAAAACGCTTGAACCTCTTTGTCGCCTGATATTTCCACAGATGACCGCCTCTATCAAGACGCGCGCCTTCACGGAACCTCTGACGCACCAGGAAAGTGTTGACCTGGTGAGTGGTGACCTGACCTGACCTCTCGAAGATCGGCGAACACTTCTCGCAGAAGCTGCGGCCAGCAGTGGTTGGAGTCGACCACGCGACTGAACACCTCCTCCGAGTAGGTGAAGGGGCCCCATTTCATCCAGGCATCTAAGATGAACAGATGAAGGAGCCATCGCCTCAGACGACCATGATTTGGAGAACGAGGACTGTCAAAATCCCCTGAGGTCAAAATTTACAGGCTCCTGGGCGAAAGTTGGAAGGAGCAGCAAAGGCAGTGGGTGCGTGGAGATTGCTACGGTTGATAAAAGAAAAGTAGACTAAAAATAAAAAATAAACATAAAATTCCATAATACTATGGAAAAAAATCAAAATCAATCTGACAGATTCTCCAAAATTTCAAATTCTAATAAAACAAACTAGTACTAAAACAAAACCTCACCTCACTTGACCAATTATCGTTCCTTCTGGTAGGTAGTACACCAATTGCGCGCGCATCAAAATCTCCATTTGACATTGCCGCATTTGAGCACTCTGTCGTCGTTGTTGTACACCTCGACCGACGCCCACAACAAGTGGTTTTCCTAAAATTTAAAATTTTTAAATTTTATTTAATACTTTACAGTTTAACTTTCGGGTTTAACTTTTAACAGCCCGCGGGAATTGAAAATTCGCTAAAATTTGCACAAAATCCGAAAAAGTTCGACAAAAATACTAAAAGATTCAAGATTTTACGGCGTTTTTTCCTTCCCCTTCGCCTTCTGGGCTTGCTGGCTAGTCAGCGGCATGATTTGCGCAAAAAACTCCTCAATTTGCTACAAAATTTAACGTACTTTCAAACAACACTCTTTTCTTAGAAATCTTCCGAATCTTTCAGCGTCGACGATACTCGCACGCTACTATAACCAAAATCAACCTACAGTACCTAATGCTTGCGCAACCTGATTCGTTTTTCGCGATAGGACGTAGTGAATTCAAATTTACAGGAAAAGTCACAAATGTGAACTGGAAGGATTTTCCAACAGATTCAAAATGAACTACTGATTTAAATTAAATGGATTCTATGTATGCTTCTTAGCGCTATGTACAGACCTTGCGATTCTGACGAGATCTACTGATGTAAATGGGATGCATTCGAGCGAACTTGTCGGCAACGCATGCAGATTTAGGTGTGGAAAATCCAGCGTGCGATGTCACTGCCCGAAGCGCTCCTCACTGCGGTTGCCAATAAGCCGAAGCACATCATACTGTAAATGTAACTACTACTCGAGATACAACGTAGCACAGAACGAAGCATGCAACACATTGACAGACCCAGAGATGGAACTCTCACTCCTAGCCGAGCTACCTAAAGCGCATCATACGGCATCCTTGTCATACTATCGAGGTGCCAATTCATTCAGATGTATTTGTATTTAGATCTATATTAGCGAGTCATGGGGTATGGAAACGAGCTATGCTGCATAATGTCATAAGATAGTGAAGCAGTAAGAACTGTACTAGACGTTTTCTTAGTCACAAGAAAGCAAAGCAGCCCGTGACATCGCACGCTGGATTTTCCACACCTAAATCTGCATGCGTTGCCGACAAGTTCGCTCGAATGCATCCCATTTACATCAGTAGATCTCGTCAGAATCGCAAGGTCTGTACATAGCGCTAAGAAGCATACATAGAATCCATTTAATTTAAATCAGTAGTTCATTTTGAATCTGTTGGAAAATCCTTCCAGTTCACATTTGTGACTTTTCCTGTAAATTCATATACTTTTCATATTTTTAAAATCTTGCAGAGGCCTGCCACGTTGAGAAGACTGGCACATTAAGTGTCTGATTTGGGAGTATGGTGCAGTATCAATTAAAGAGATGCAATGAACACGAATATATCGTCCTATATGTACGGTCACATTGCACCCTCTGAACTTCACCTTCCCATGCCCCTTACTTCCGCTTGGGGGGAGGGGGCGCTCTCTACCTGCGGCTCTAGGAGAGGCAGGCAAAGGTTGAGACGCCACCTAGGATAATCGCAAGAACCCGAGAACAAAACAAAAAAGTCGCGGAGACCGGAGCCTCTCTGCGATCGGCCCAACTTGAATGTCGAGTGATGTCCCCCCCCCCCCCCCACGCCAAAAGGCATGCACATTCCTGGTGCTTGGTTGAGCCGCTAGGCCACGCCCCTCCCGCAAGAAAACTCTTCACCGCGAAGGAGGGGGCCGGATTAGCTACGTATGGCGTCTCTGGTCCGTCTGTTACATATGACTCTGGGGGATCTCCAAGTGACGTGGGAGACGGGAGTCTGAGCAACAATGGAGGGCTGTCTGTCAACCGGGCAGTCAAACTGTCAATGCCTGCCTTATGGCTTTGTCTACCCTCCACCTTTGTTCTTCTCACTGGGTGGGTGTGACGTGTGAGGCCACCCAAATTTTCGGATGACACGCTGACAGAATTCCCGATTCTGATACTGTTTTCGTACTCTCTTTCTTACATCCTTGAGAATTTTCAGCAGTTCATCGTCTGCCGGAAAAACCTTTTCGGATGGAAGCATTTTCCGCTAGAATCACAAAAAAGTTTACGTTCTACCAAACTTCCGACGGACGCGATGACAACTGCGTTTCGACAAACTTCTGCAATTCAAATCTTACCTTCAATCTATCCACGATATTTTACGCATCAGACAAGTACTGTATATAATGCTGCACAATGACGCAATGTGAAAACATACGTTTCGTTGTTGATACATTGATTGATACACAGCGCGCTCGCTCGGTGTACATATGTGGAGTTTGGTCCCAGATCTGTGCTCATCACAGTCTCTGGAGCAGATTATCTCGTGCAGGAGTGGATATCCAGAGCTGCGATGTTATACATTTTTACTACCCCTATGGTCCTGCTTAGGGGATAGAAGTCCGTTTTCCCTTGCAATGTACACAGCGTGCTCGGCATATGTGAGTTGGGTCCCGGATCCGTGCTCATCACAGTTTCTAGAGCAGATTATCTCGAGCAGGAGTGGATATCCAGATTTGCGATCTTATACATTTTTACTCCCCTTATGGTCCTGCTTAAGGGATAAGAGTCCGTTTTCCACTGCAGTGTACACAGCGTGCTCGGCATATGTGAGTCGGGTCCCGGATCCGTGATCATCACAGTTTCTAGAGCAGATTATCTCGAGCAGGAGTGGATATCCAGATTTGCGATCTTATACATTTTTACTCCCCCTATGGTCCTGCTTAAGGGATAAGAGTCCGTTTTCCACTGCAGTGTACACAGCGTGCTCGGCATATGTGAGTTGGGTCCCGGATCCGTGCTCATCACAGTTTCTAGAGCAGATTATCTCGAGCAGGAGTGGATATCCAGATTTGCGATCTTATACATTTTTTCGCCGCGCCTCAGCGCGGCGAGGTGTATATATACGGATGACAATGTCTGTCTGTCTGTGTGTCTGTGTGTCCGTGGCACCGAAGTAAGACATGTGACGTATGTGGTCAAGTAGAGTCAAGGTCGCTGAGTATGGATCCGATGTCCGTTTCTGTTGCTAATTTCGCATTTTCGAGATATTTACAATTAAAATTCAAAAATGTCGAAAATCGACTTTTTCAGCTGATGAGCTAGCCGCGAAATTTCTTCAGAAATGGAAAGAGCACGGACCGCTGATAATTTGTAACACAAAAGAAATTTTTTGTCGATGTGTAATTTGATAGAAATACGAAATTGTTTGTCGAAATTTCATAAATTGACAAAAATAGAACGTAATTTATTGACAAATGTGAATGCAGACATTGAAAGGTCGCAAGCCAGTAAGAATTTGTAACATAGTTTTTCAGTTTTGAAAAATTGAAATTTGGAGATATTTACAATTAAAATATGAAAATATCGAAAATCGACTTTTTCGCCTGATGAGCTAGCGGCGAAATTTCTTCAGAAATGGAAAGAACATAGGCCGTGGACAATTTGTAACACAAAAGAAATTTTTGCATAGCCGAATTTCATAGAAATACGCAATTATTTGTCAAAATTTCATAAAATGACAAAAATAGAACGTCATTTATTGACGAATGTGAATGAGAAATTGAAAGGCGAAGCCAATTAGAATTTGTGAATGGTTACAGCTTTGAAATACTGAATTTAGAGATATTCAATTAAAATATATAAAAAGTCGAAAATCGATTTTGCGCTGATGGACTAGCGGCGAAATTCTTCAGAAATCGAAAGAGCATAGACGCGGATAATTGTAACACAAAAGAAATTGTTTGAATTGTGGATTTTATAGAAAACGCAAATTTGCCAAAATCTACAAATTGAAAAGCGTCATAACGAGAAATGGAACCAAACGAAATCTAGTAGAGAACGACTGACAAACAGTTGGAAGTTTTTTGTTCGTGTGGCGATCAAGGATAAAACTTAGATGAACGGCGGATCATGCCGATACCATATAGCGAACGCGGCGATCACTGAGCTTTAGATCAGTGTACAGACAACCGATCGTGGTAATAGTGATTTGAATTGTGGTACGTTTTAAGATACTCGTGAGCGGATTGCAAAAGAAATTACTATGTGTACAAAATTTGACAGACACAAAGTATAGGTTGAACTTTTTACACACACAGCTTGTTACTCCCCCTATGGTCCTGCTTAAGGGATAAGAGTCCGTTTTCCACTGCAGTGTACACAGCGTGCTCGGCATATGTGGTGGGGACAGCCAAATTTTTGGCCAAAATTTCTTTCCCCTGTAACTTCTGAACGGCTTGACCGAATCCCGCGAAATTTTAATACACAAAACCTTGCGTGAGGGGCTATCCAACGACACCAACCCCGGTTCTCTAGCTGCTACCGTTCCCGAGTAATAAGCCGAGAAGAGTACGACATGAACAAGATAGGACAAAAACTCGGAGGTTTTCAAGCTATATCTCCAGAACGACGTGACCGATCGAGCTGATTTTTTTACACGTTTCATAACTTAGGACGAGACAACTTGTGTTAAAGTTTCAGCTCAATCGGTCAAGTATTGCCTAATGACCCCTAAGGAAGTGACTCTCTGGAGGGCGCACCTGCGGGGACCAAAGGAAAATGATGAGGGCACTGGCGTGCCCTCATCGATTTTTGCTGTGACCGTCCTGTATCTAATCTACGGTCGCAGTGAAAGACTGTATTCCACGACCTCTTGAGTGGGTCGTGTGAGATGCAGTCGGTGAAGAAGAGGAGCATTCCGCGCGGGAAGTTGTGCTGCATGCGCCAGCGCACCACGCGCTTCTGCTGCATGTCCGGCCGAGCCGTGATGTACAGCACCAGGTAACCCAGGTCAAAAAGTTCAAGTTCAAAGTTCAAAGTTTATTTGTGATACTGACCGCACACCATAGAGGCGTAAACTCTGCGAGCAGAGGGCAGATCACAAAAGTCCGAAACTCCAACGTGAACAACGCGCAACCACGCACCAGTATACGAAGCAAAACTAGGCGACATCACAGGTTACTCTACATCTAGTTGGGGCAATAATCCCGCTCTTTCCACAGCCACAATAAAACGAAACGTCTAAAGAAATTGCAGTTCAACACAACACTCTCAGCTGTCAACGCGTTCCACACTTTCACCATTCTGTACAAGAACAATTCTCCAATGCTGACCTTGCGAGAACTGAGATCTATGGCCATGCAGTGACTGTGTCTAGTGCTTCTTCTGGCGGTTACTCGCGGCAAGAACTCTTCAAACGACGCGCTTCCAACCAATTTCCGGCAAAGGATCGCCTGTGACCTAAGCACAATCTTCCACACAGGGGACCAGCCTAATTGATTTAGAAGCACCGAGTAATCGCTACGATAATCGTTACAGAGCAGGCGCGCCATGAGCCTTTGTACCTTTTCAAACTCAGCTCTACCACTGTACCTCACCACACTTCTAAGCCGTACAGCATGGCCGACCGGATGCACACCTCATACTACACGCGCTTCAAAATAAGACACGGCGCGCTTTTGCGGAAGGACCGACACACGACGACGACGACGACGGCGGCGGCGGCGACGACGACGACGACGACGACGACGACGACGACGACGACGACGAGGAGGAGGAGGAGGAGGAGGACGACGACGACGACGACGACGACGACGACGACGACGGCGGCGACGACGACGACGACGACGACGACGACGAGGAGGAGGAGGAGGACGACGACGACGACGACGACGACGACGACGACGACGGCGTCGACGACGACGACGACGACGACGACGAGGAGGAGGAGGACGACGACGACGACGACGACGACGACGACGACGACGACGACGGCGACGACGACGCCGACGACGCCGCCGCCGACGACGACGACGACGACGACGACGACGACGACGACGACGACGACGACGACGACGACGACGACGACGACGACGACGACGACGACGACGACGACGACGACGAACGACGACGACGACGACGACGACGACGACGACGACGACGACGACGACGAGGAGGAGGACGACGACGACACGACGACGACGACGACGACGACGAACGACGACGACGACGACGACGACGACGACGACGACGACGAACGACGACCGCCGTTTGAACTCGAACGCCACACCACAATGGCACGCAAGAGACGCGAATCACACATTAAATTCTAAATTCTTTGGTACAAAGTAGATCACGGGACCCTTGCGCGCACACGGGAAATAGGGTGGGCCTGAAAGCGACAGGGCGCTGGAGTGATACCCTACAGAAGGGAACTACCGTACAATGCGAAGGGAGGTTTCGTGACCCGCCATGTGCATGTACATAGTAGCTACATACGGACAAAGAGCACCAATGCAAAGTTACATATCATTGACAGCACTGTTCATACAATCGTCGTTGTCATCAGACACTTCACTTGCAGGGGCTCTGTGAGGTCGCCTGCCCTCTCTCCTCGCTCTCCGCCTGCGGCAGAAGGGCCTCCCCACCCGCGTTCGAATGGCGAAGCGGAGAGATTCGTGCAGACTTTCAAGAAGAGCATGTCGAAGTGCACAGCACAACACAAGGCATGGGAGAAGCCATTAGCACAGTTCCTTCCGAGGTACAGGGTGACACCTCATCCAACGACATGGCTAAGCCCTTCCGAGTTGCTGAATGGTCGAGTGATGCGAACGCGATTCGATTTGGTTCCACCAGATGTGCGAAAGAAGGCAGTGCAAAGTCAAGAGGAACAGAAGATGCGTCAGCGAGGACAGCAGTTGCGCTTGTTCAAGAAAGGAGACTATCTACTATACTACAATAAGAATCTGTAGGGCTATAGTTACTATGCTACAGGGTGACCAATAGAAACTCATTTTAGTTTCAGTTTCAGTTTCAGTTAAAATTATGGTGTTGGCTGAGTTTCAGTTTCAGTTTCAGTTTCAGTTACGGAATCCGCGCGAGTTTCGATTCAGTAACTGAAACTGAGTTTCAGTTATTGAAGGTTCAGAAAGTCACAACGAATTGCTCAAAATCATTCTTGTGGAATTAATTTAGTGGTGAGGAGGCGGTCCAGAGGAGTTTAATTTAGTGGTCCAGAGGAGGCGGTTGGTGCGTCGACAGAAGGTGCCGACGTGCTGCCATCCGAACAGCGTCCCTTCGTCGCGTTCGTAGCTGAGCAGAGAGGGAGATTTGCGGTATCAGACGGAGGCACTTACTAAGAGTGTCTGCGGCACCGTTACCGACGCAGCACGTACATACAATAGCTGCAAGGCAGTCGTGACTTCTCCAACCTCCAAAGTAGCTTTTCGCGAGCTCGCCGAGCTCGGCGATTCGGAGCAGGCAGGTAGCTCCCCAGCGGGTACCTAGGCGGGCAGGCGAACGTTGGGAGAAGACGACGGCGGCGGAGGAGACGGCGATCCTTCTGCTTCGAAGATGTCTTCTTCGTCGTCGGCCCGCCGAAAGCACTCGAGAATTGCCGGCGAGCACATTTTCAACTGGAGGCAAGTGATGTTTCAAAGAACGACGGAAACTGTTGGGAATGTCGCCATTCCGTCTGTCCATTTATGCGGCAGCTCGTCAAAGTTGAAGAACTAGATTAATCAAAGTAGGCCACGTTCAATCAAATCAAATTAACTCAAATTAGTTAAAAGCCAACAACTAGAATTAAAATAGATTAGATTAAGTCAATTCAAATTATCTTAAACTAAAAGCATTCAAATTGAACCATTTAATGTGTACTTGATTAATTAAATTGAATGAAACTAAATTAAATTAACTTGATTAAATTAACTATGCCAAATTGAACTAAATGAAATTACATTAATTAACATTAAACTGCATTGCATTAAATTAAATTGTCTCGCCGCCATCGGAGAGTCTCCAACTCGATACAGAGCGTAAGCGTAAGCGTAAGCAAGCAAACCGATCGTAAGCGACGACTAGGGAAGGGTACGGGGCTATTCACAATTTCAGCAGCATTTCCTTCTGTACCGAAACTCAAACTCCTACCAACGGTTTTGAGACTCCCTCCCCTGGCAGCCATCGGAGGGACTGTGGCGGGGCCCCGTCGTCCTCTCGTTTCCACTGCCCCGAAGAGGTCATCGGCAGCCCAAACCGACCCGACTCCCGACATCTGCCTCTCTTCCACGGACTTGAAGGTAGAGGCGCCGTTCTGCGAAGGCGCTTCGATTGCTTCGCCCCAGCGAATGTCGAACGCTACATATCCTGTTCTCAGGCGCTCCACTGCAAGATCGACAAGCTGCAGAAGAGTTTCGACAGGGCCAAAACCACGGCCGATGTACGGTAGTTCACTCGGACCATTGCGCATGTGCGTTCGCTGCGAGCGACACCCTTGCAACCGTTGCAGTTGCGACTGGCGGCCTGCACTGGGGGAATTCGGCGAGATTTGGCCCGATTGGAAATCGCCGTCGACACTTTGGACAAGAAGGTGGAGGGAGCTCTCGACAGTCTCAAAACAGAACTGGGCCAGTTGGTCGCCTTGGAGAATAAAGCTACCGCTGAGTCCATTGAAAAGGTATACTGTATATTGAAGTGAATGTCGGCCGCAAACCAAACTCATGCTTTGTTTGCTGTTGTGGTTGTAAACCCGCACTCTGTTTAATAGGCGATAAGCCAACTGCGCGACGCCCTCTTCGAGGCCTATTAGGCGCTGAACTTGTGATGTCAAACTGTGATGATAAAATCGTTACTTACACTGGTGCTCATCGAATAGTGCAAGTGTCTTGTCCGTTCTTCTCCGCTCAAATAATTTAGCGAACAGGGTCAATTATTGAAACAACTTGACAAGTGTATTTGATATAGCGCGGTAATTTCCTTCGTTTTGCTTAGATAGACTTTGTGCAACATTTCGATATCATATCGAATTTTTGCATTGTGTTTTGAAAGTGGCTAGAGCTAAGTGTTTTTCTATTTGTTTCTACCTGGTTTTACGGTAACCAGGCTGCAAAAAGAAGTTGTTCTACTTGTTGAAATTGTTCACGACTGTGAAGTTGTTCTGGTTTGCAATGGAAACAAAGTTCACCGAGAGCAGAATTTGAAACACATACTGCGTGGGTAACTTTTGACTGTATTGCCTATTTTTGCAGTCGCATGGAACTGTGAAACCAAGCGCCAAATGTGAGCGTAATGACTCTTAACTACAATCAAATCTTAAACCTCGTGCATTGCAATGTGGGACAAACTTGTCGTGTGCCGCAATGCAATACCTAAGAAATAACATATGCTCGACTTGGCAGACCTTTGCGTACATTTCCAATTGTCGATTGCGTGTTTTACGCAGTGATACCTTCGTGAGCTTTCGACGTACGATACCTAAGAGCTGTCATAGGGACCTTCTCAAATTTTGGTACTATAGAAGTTGTAATTTGGATATAGGCACGCTGCTTCTGTTCAGGTTCAAAAGGAGGTGGAAGACCTACATAAGGGAGTCTCTCAAACAGGCCCAGAAAGTACATAATTGAGAGATACAGTGGGGAATTGATTGCCGCGTCGTCGGATCAAACTGCGATCGGGGGCGATTGATCTTGATTGATTGCGTTGATCACAGAACGTTGGTCTGGCGTAAGATTACGTGCGTGTTGCGTGAAGAAAGGGCGCAAAGCATGTTCTTTTCTTGTTTCTAGCGCAATGGAGCGCATTCGAACGAGACGAAACCAACGAATCGACCATGTACCTATGTGAAAAGTGCGCGAAAACAAATGTACTTCGCACGAAGAAAGCACCACAGTTAGCAAATATCGATGACGTCTTCGCTTATCTTCCAGAGGTAAAGGAACAGATTCGAATTAAAATGTTATCAACAGCGACCTATACGTAAATTCAGTCATGGTCAACTCACTCGTAGACGATTACCAGTACTACTCCAAATACATTCCGGGCGATTCTAATCTTGGGCAAACTTTACCACGCAAACTACAACCGCGCAGGGAAATACACCGATTGTCAACGTATTTCACGCCATTCTCAGAAGCAAGACTATATTGCCAGCTCTGAATCATATTCCGGGCGAATCTAATCTTGGGCGAACTCCAGTCCTTTCTCAGCGCTCTTCCTCAGCTCTTCTTTGGCGTTGTCGACCAGAGATTGTTCGTAGGCGGAGAGAGTTCCCAGACCGTGGATCTTTTCAACGCCGTTTTTCTGAAATTTTGGAAAATGTGCAGAATTTTGTGGCAAAAATATGTGACCGGCCACTTGATCAGAATATGCCCGCAGGGCAAATGCCTCTCCTGCTAAGCAGGGTTTTTTTTTGCGCATAATCAGGTGCATATGCACCTAGAAATATGGCCGTGCACCTAAAAATTTCGGCTAGGTGCACCGCCGTGCACCTAAAATTCTAGGCAGGATTTCAACATAATACACCCTTGTGCAAAAAAATTTCGCCTGCGGCGCTATTTTAACCATCTTTTCTCCATTTTGAGCTCAAAAATCTAAAATTTTCGCCTGCGGCGCTCAATTTAGCAATCTTTTGGAGATTTTGGTCTCAAAAATGCAAAATTTTCGCCTGCGGCGCTGTTTGACGACAGAAAATATGACTTCTAGGTACATAATTCGTACTAAATTACACCTTTTGCTACCCAAAATCGGCAATTTCTTGCACGATTTTTTAGCTCTACACCTAATTTTTTCGTGGTGCACCTAAAAATTTGAGTTAGGTGCACGCTATGCACCTAGGTTTTCGGCGAAAAAAAAAACCCTGCTGCTAAGTACCAGCACACAACAGAGCAGAGCGTATGGTAAGTAATAAAGATAGGTTCAGTAGAAACAAGCTTTGTGTAAAAACTGTGGCACCACGTTGGCATCAGTGTAAACTTGAGAGCGTGTGCGCGATAATGTGCACTGGATAGTGAAGTGCCGCATGACATTTATGTAGTCGACAATCTGGTGGGATATCGCCGCAATTGGTCTTGGATTTGTTCGTGATTCCTGATCCACAAATGGATCAGAAGATTCGCCGCAGGCACACTTTGCGCTTATAATTGTGGCAACTGACTGCACCTTCGCTGGCGGCGCTGTCGTCTCCCTTGCTTCACACGAGTGGCTATTTTCGTCCATTCTTTGACATTTTCGCTTCCTCGTCCGGGCGACTATATCCATTCTCCTACTCATTAGGTTCGCACGACTAGCAGCAACGACCAGACACACACAAAGTTCGGACTTCGAAAGCTCGTTCAACACAAAGAACACGCCGCTGGTTGATTCAAACAAAACAATGCGGAGAGCCTGAGACCACTATCGAAGATACTAACCAAATCTGCTAATACCGTACTACAGAAGACGCTCAGCTGTAGCCTGATAATAATAACATCCCTTCGGGAAGCAAAAGGCGTGGCCAAACGCCGACAGCCAATCAGCGCTGCGCCTTCACTCAGTCCTTCCCAAAGGAACGCGACAGCTTCACTCACTCCTACCCCGAGAAACGCACAGCCCAACTTCACCCTAGAGCGCGCCCTGTGTGCCCAGCATCAATCAATCACTCTCCGTTTCAGTCGCGCTCGCGCCATCAGTCCCCCCGTAATTCGTAAATACTGTTGTTAAACTTTGACAACATCGCTTGCGACACTACCTACAAAGTTTTTACAGCACTCCTGTCTAAACAACAGACCATATCGAACGGAAATAATAGCGTCTACCATCTCCGACGAAAGGCGATTGCGCAACTTGTTTTTTGACGACGTTCATAGTTGAAAACACGCGCTCCACGGCCGCGTTAGAAAGAGGCAAGCTCAGTAGCGCCAGAGCAAAATTCGCAACGTTTTGAAATTTGGAGACTCCAAGCGAAGTGCGAACACCTAGCGCTCGGCGGGATCTACAGTAAGTCGCTTGCATATTCCCACTCGATGCGCGAAATCAGACGCAGCTGCTTGTAATAATACGTACTCCTGCAGGATGGTGTCTTCGTTTCCGGAAGTAAAGGTGCTGAACTGTGCGAGAACGGCCGGGGGATACATATGTCGGGTGGGTTCCGGACGGTTAGAAAGGGCCACAGAGGGAGAACAAGCCTCGAGCCGCGAAAGTACGTAGTATAATAGGTAGGTAGGTCTAGGTACGTAGGTACGTTACGTACGTATTGAAAGTTGAGTGTCGGTGTTGAAGAAAATCTCTGGTGGAAATAGCGGTGATAGACGAGGTGGTTCATAATGGTAGAGGCCTGCTTTCTCCCAGTCGGCCGGAGTGCTTCGATGCAGGGGCCAGGCAGGCCAGGGGCTCCTGCACGTTGACGGTACTAGTACTACCGTACTGCCTTGTTTTTCTTGCGTGAGTGAGCAGGCGCAGCTACTTATTCATGCAGCAAGAGAGTGGGGAGCCGGCCGGCCATGGCCTGCGCCTCTTCTGTCGATCAACTGCCCAAGTTGGTTCACACGTCTATTGTTCCACTTAATTAATGAATCGATGACTGCTTTGGCCACCAATGGATTGGCGACCCTATGGGGGGGGGGCATAAAGCTACGCAGTATCGCCCACTTCCTCGCGGTCAGACAGACTTTTCTCCTCACGTCTCATTGAGTAGCAGACGGATGAGCGAGTGGGGGCCCTTTCGCCTGCCCAAGATTATGACCCCTTGTGGCGCGCCGTCTCTGCTGGGCCTACTTGATTGAGAGACCCCCCCACCCACCGCCACCGCCTCTCGCCTCTTCTCCTCGCGCTTTCCTTCCTGCCGCCCGCCCCTCCTTCTTAGTTAACTTTTCTTTATTTTCCCACCCATACCCAACCAAACACTCCCCCCCCCCACCGCCCTTGCTGACTGCTGTTACTGATCTGTGTCTGTCCGGCGCGATCCTTGATTTCTTACTGTAGGCGCTTCTGATTGTAGTTACTTTTGTTGATACCGTGAATTCTTCAGTAAGCCCCTTGGTGCTTAGATTTTACCTCTAGAGGGCGCGTATTCGAAGTGGTGGTGGGGGGGGGGGGGTTGGGGACGCTTGCTGATTCGACCCTTTCAGTTTCAACTGCGAAATATACGCAAAATAGACCGATTTTGTCACAACTTTCTATTAATTTGCACATTTGCACGCTTATTGGTTGGTGGTGGGAAGGGTTATGGCGTTACTTCAGGGGTGGGGGTGGGGGAGGCGTATTGGAGGATTTACGGACCTGGTATCTTTCAATAAATGCTACCATTCAGATTCGATACGTGGAGCTACTCCTTCAAGCAGAAGGGACGCCACTGCTGGCCGTATCCGCGGCGGGACAGGCCGAGGAGACGGTAGCCGACCTGAGAAGACGCTACGCGCAGCTCTTTTGGGAGTGTCAGCGTCTTCCTGGCACCATCGACAGACTTTTCCAGTCGCTGAAGAAGGAGCTGGGTCTGACTGAGGTTGTATATACTGTTGTTAGTGTGTACGTACCTACTACGTACAAGTAGCTGCATCTAAGCATGCATTCAGATCGCTGTATTTCTCGAACTTTCAGCCTTCATCGAGCCGCCAGTCAGCTAGTCGTCTTCAACAGGTCAACCCCGAGATGAAGACGAAAGGACGACAGCTACGCTGCCACCGTGAGAGAAGATTTTGCCAAATTAACAGTAACCTACATACATATTGTACATACGTATTGTGCTCGGCATGCAATAGAACGGTACATATTACTACTGTACAGTACGCTTGTAGCAATTCAGAAACCGGGTGCAGAAACCTACTACCTAGTGCAACACACCCGATTTTCCCGGTTTTTCAGAACCTATGGCCGTCTTCAGTCAATGCCCGTCTAGACGGCCATCGCCTGATGCGCCAGTCAATCCCCGTCTAGACGGCCACAGCCTGGTCGATCAGGCCGCAGCCGTCAAGACGGCAATCGCCTGATGCGTCAGGCGATGGCCGTCATTTCGCGTTCTGTCTTAGTTTCGGACACAGTGTATTCCTTTGAAATTAGGCCATGCTTAGGCTCGCCCTGCGCCCACAGTGCACAAGAGTCAGTCGGCGTCGCAGTCTGGCGGGTCGAAGCTTAGGCTTAACGCGACCGGTGACCGACTTCAGGGCGCGCGGAGCGCGCCCTGAAGTTGGTGGTCGCGCTAAGCCTCAGCTGAGACCCGCCAGGCGTGACGCCGACCGAGTTTTAGTGCAAACAGCAAGTGGAATGAATACTCCTCCAGTTACTTCACCTCCTGCTCAGGCCGGCCGTGCCCCTTCCCTCTGCTAGCGCTTACGACAGCTTTCACTTTGAAGACGGCGATTGACTGGTCCATCAGGCGGTGGCCGCCTTTTCGAGCAGAAGACGGCTATCGCCTGACGCACCAGGCGATGGCCGTCTTTTCCCCGAGAAGACGGCCGCGGCCTCATCGACCAGGCGATAGCCGTCTAAACTCTAGACGGCTATATCGCCTGAAGACGGCTGCTGATTGGCGGCAAGCGATTGGGTCTCCCTGACAATTACAGAACGGGACCCTACAGACAATTTTTGGCGACTGCGTCGGCGCACGTGTTTTCGCCGATTGGGTCGCCGGGCATTTACATGACGGCGACTGACCAGAAGTCGGCGGCGCAGATGCTGCAGTATTTGGTGGACGTGGTGTCGGACAGTCCAGCCGGCGGCCTGATGTCCATCGCTCCGGTGTACATGCAGCACGCGCCGGGAGACGAGGCGTCAATGAATCCACAGATTTTGCAGTGGATGGAGGAACTGAGGAAGTTCCTGCCGGTGCAGTGGAAGTTTGACAGACTGCAGCTGGTGGGATTCGTGATTTCCACAGTGTGCGGGATCACTTTTTCGTTCCCGGCACATACGATTGGCTACTCGCACAGAGATAGAGGGAGTAAGAAACAAATGGAGCCGATCATGTCGAAAAGGTGGCGGCAATTTTTCAAGTACCATCGCCACACCTTTGTGACTTGGAACGTGGCCAAGTTCAGAGCGGCTCTGCAAAGTCTGTACGGCTTTGACTGGGAGAATGGAAATCTGTTGGACCTGAGAGCGTGGTACAACGAGGCGAGCGCGGCGGGCCACCCCCACGCGTACGACCTGTTGCGCCTCTGCGGGCCCAAAGAGTACTACCGGAACATCATCCAGGCGGCTGACGCGCCACTGGACTATGCGTTCTGGTACAATGTGGCCAGTCAGGCGACGGGCCTGGAGCAGTGGGACTGTTTGTGGGTGACGCTGGGAGAGCGCTACGGCCAGTGGTCGATGCTGACGTTGACGCTCTTCCTGGTGTTGGTCCAGATGTGGGAATTCGACCTGAACAACTTCAGTGACTACTGGAGGGAGATCTGGCTGAGAACAGTCACCTACCTGCAGATCCCACCGCCAGTCCTGTTGAGGACGTGCACCTTTGCCAAGAATTACGAGGTCGATCAGGTGTTGACGGCCGAGTGTTTTGATGACGACACGCGAGCGTTGGCGGCGGCGATGGCCGACCAGCCGGCCAATCTGAGAATGGCGGTTTTCAAAGCCATTGGAGAGAGAGAATTCACGGAGATGGAGGGAAATTTGAACCTGAAGCACCAGCTTTTCTGGGCGCAACAAGGGCTCGATTTCCCTGCCACGCACATCTATGCGATGGCGACGGCTGCGCGGTTGCAGCTGAGAGATCACACGGCGATCAATTTCCACACTCGCCGAGGGCTGGGCGAGGCGTGCGCGCCGTCGTATGACAGGCTGATCAAGAGCTCGAAGGAGCTGCTGAGTTGGTCGGGCCGAACGGGAAATGACATACCCGTGACCGAGATGCTGATGCGTCAGCGCTACAGGGATTCGGCCATACAGTACGCGCAGTACAGCGCGATGTACGACAGTATTCTCTCAGTGGTGAAAACCAGTGAGGAGTTCAGAGAGCAGGGTTGGCAGCCGTTCCACCCGCTCAACGTTTTCCCGAATTTTTTACTTTTTGCCAAATTTTTCGAATTTTCGAAGTTTTTCGAATTTTTGAATTTTCCAGGGCGCGGCTACGACAATCTGTTCGTCCTGCGCCACCTCCTCTCCCAAGGCTGCAGTGTGGATACGATCAACACTGGGCTCAAGTGTCAGCAGATGACTTTGAAGGAGAAGGTGGGTTACTGTAGTTGCGAAATGTAATCTCAATGTGCTCAAATGTGTTTTATTTCAGGGCAAGAAGCCAATTACGGTGAAAGATTCCCACAGCTTTGTCCCTCTCGCTCTCAAGCAGTTCAAGAAGGCTTTTGGGCTGAAGGAGGAGACGAAAGGAATTTTTCCATATCGATTTTTGAAGAAATCCACCCTGTTCTACCACGGCGCCTGGCCTGGCTACGACCAGTACTCCCCAGCAGACTGGAGTCCGGAGGCCCAGGAGGAGTTGCGCCAGTTCTGGGAGGCGCACAGGGACCAGACCTTCGACATGCAGGGTGAGACACATCTGAAGTTGCGATTGCCATAGACAAATTTTGCGCAAAATTCTCCCATGCGTAAAGTTATTTTGTGTACTTGTCAAAATACACTTCCGACGCCTCTAACTGCTTCAGACCAGCTCCGCGCCTACTGCCAGTCTGACTGCGACTTGCTGAGAGCAGGCATGATGACCTTCAGAGGCATCTTCGTGGAGGCGACGGGTGTGGACCCCTACTCGGTGGGTTTAACCCTTTTGTGACACTCTGTGACACTTGCGCACTTTGCAAATGCTTCAGAAGTCGGCCACCATCGCCTCCGCCTGCATGCGCGTCTTCCGCTCCCTGTTCCTGAAGGAGAACTCCATTGGCCTCACCCCACCTGGCGGCTACAGAAGGAAAGAGCGTCAAAGTGCCGTCGCTTTGCGCTACTTCGCGGCCCGGGAGAAGCTGACTGGGGAGAGAATCGCGCACGCCGGAAATTCGGCCGAGTTCAAGATCGGGCCTTACAAAGTGGGTGTATTTGTGTGCGCATGAGTGTGTTTTGTTTGACGCGCAACAGATCACTATACATCACACAAACCTCTCACAACACATTATAGGTCGACGGCTACATCGAGGCGGCTGACGGAAACCCCGCGCGTGTCATCGAGTTCAACGGGTGTGTAGCCGCCGTTTATTTCTGTCTGTTTCGCCTGCCAATGGCACACCCTTCGTTTAAGCTGCTACTACCACGGCCACTCCTGCATCCGCAATCGCAAGACGAAGTTGCCTGGCTCCGAGCGCAGTGTGGACGGAATGGGACGTTTGGGCGCCGCCGGTTGGGCGCCGCCGTTTGGGCGCCGCCAATTGGGCGCCGCCGTTTGGGCGCAGGGGACGTTTGGGCGCCGGACGTTTGGGCGCCGCTGACTTATAGCGTCTTTCGAATTTCACTGTAACAGGATCGTGCCAGTTGTCTTTCAGGCACCAATTGGCTTCAGCTTTGTTTGGTTCAAGCAGAGACTTAGCATTAGATCTGGCTTATGCTTAGGCTTATTTTCAAGGCTATGCTTAGTAAAGGCGTCGCCGCAGGCGACGGCGCACGCGAAAGGTTGCTGGTGTCATAGTCTGGGGAATCAGCTTCGGGCTGCGCCGCAGGCGCGACCGAAGCTGTTTCCCGGACTACGACATCAGCAAGCTTTCTGCGGAAGCCTAGGTGAGTCAATTATCCTTGGTTGAATCTGGCGCCCAAACGTCCGGCGCCCAAACGGCGGCGCCCAAACGTCCCCGGCGCCCAAACGGCGGCGCCCAATCGGCGGCGCCCAAACGGCGGCGCCCAAACGTCCTAGACCGCAGTGTGGACGACGCCTATCAGGCTACCATCGAGAGGGCCGCCTTCATCCGGTCGAAAGGCTTCGAGGTCGAGATGTTCTGGGAGTGTGAGCTGCAGAAGGAGGAGAACCGGCCGCTGCGCGAGGCCATGGAGAAGGAGGAGGTCCAGGACCCGATCACTGACAGAGAGGCGCTCTTCGGCGGGCGCACCAACCCGCTCTGCCTCAATTACGAGTGCAAGGAGGGAGAGTTTTTGGCCTACCTCGACGTCTGCTCCCTGTGAGTGCGTGCGTGTGTCTGTGCGTAGTGCTTCCAGCAAGTTGCCTCTTTCTGTACTATACTGAGTGACATTCGAAATACCGTAACCAACTTGTTTGCTGACGGAAATTCCAACTTTCAGCTACCCCTTCACCTGCTCCTACCGCCGATTCCCCCTGGGCCACCCTGTCATCTACACGAGAGACTTCCCGGACGTGCGCGACGTCTTTGGTGTGGTCAAGGCGAAGGTCCTGGCGCCCCGCGACCTCTTCATCCCCGTGCTGCCGGCGCGCCTGCGCGACAAGCTCTACTTCTTCCTGTGCGCGCGCTGCGCCGAGGAGAAGCTGCCCCCTCCCTGCCAGTGCTCCGACGCTCAGAGGGCCTTCTGGGGCACGTGGTGCACCCCAGAGCTTCACAAGGCGCTAGACGTGAGCTATTTTGGCAACCCCTGTGAGCTGTTTTGGAATTCGGCGTGCTCTGCAAAATTGCTCGAATTCCAGGTCGGCTACCAGATTTTGGAGATCTCCGAAGTCCAGCACTTCGAGAGGAGTCAGAAGTTCGACAGGACGGATCCAGACAGCGGCCTGTTCACCGCTTACATGTACCGCTTCTTGGCGCTGAAGACTCAGGTGGGTATCGTGGTGTAATTTGGTTCGAGTGATGCGTGTGTATTCAAAGCTGCGTTGGCATAAATCACACGAGAAGTCCAAAACTAGGCGTATGCCGGGACACCAGATTGCACCGAAAACACTCAATGCCCAGATCACACCCAAATATTGCAGGCCAGTGGCTATCCGAAGGGGCTGACGGAGGAGGGTAAGGAGCGCTACGTGGCCGACTACGCCAAGCACCAGGGCATTCAGCTGGACAAGGACAAGATTGAGCCCAACAGTGGCCTTCGCACCTGCTCCAAGCTCACGCTCAATAATCTATGATAAGTTTTTCTGATTTCAAATTTGCTTTTCCATATCACTCCAAAATACACCAATATCTCTCTGTTTTAAGGGAAAGCTCGGCCAGAGGCCCAACTTGGAGAGGCGTGTCTTCATCACGGAGCCTGAGGAGTTCTACAGGCTCATGATGGACGAGACGGTTGAGGTCAAGGACGTGATGATCGTCAATGAGGAAATCGTGAGTCTACAGGGTGTATTTTGGGATCAACAGAGTGGAATATCGCCTGTGGTTTTGTGTAGTAGAGTTTCCAAAAGCTAAATATCGTCTCCTAGTAATGCAAAACATTTTTGCAAAAATCGACTGGTGTGTACAGGGTGGCGTTACATTGGCTGCGTTTTCAGGTGCAAGTCACCTATGTGGAAAAAGTCGACTGGTTGACACCGCTGCCCTTCGGCAGTCCCGTCGTGGCTTCGTTCGTCACCTGCTACAGCCGCCTCACGCTGTTCTCCCATTTGCACAAGCTCGGCAAGGACGTTCTCTATTTTGGTGCGTCTTTTCTGCGCGTGTTGCGTGTTTAGTTAGTGTGGCATTTTGGTGTAATTTGCAGATACGGACTCGTGCATCTTTGTGAAGAGGGCGGACACTCCAGAGTTGAAGACTGGCCCATTTCTGGGGGACATGACGGTGGGAATTTTTAAATTTTTGAATTTTTTAAATTTTTTCCTGAAATCCCTCTCTTTTGTCAGGACGAGCTCGAGAAGTTTGGCGAGGGGGCGTATGGGAGTCACTTCGTCTCTCTGGTGGGTTAATTTCGAAAATTTTCCACAAAATACACAAATATGATGCAAAATGCACTGAAATGACACAAAATGGGGAAAATGGCACAAAATACACCAAAATAACTTTTCAGGGGCCGAAGAGTTACGCGATGGCAATTAGGACTCCAGACAGTGACAAAGTGGACTATATTGTGAAGGTGAGAGATTGAGAGGGTGGGAGGGAGGGATGGAGGGGAGATTGAGTGAGGAGAATGCTGAAAAAAAAAACACATTTTAGGCCAAAGGGGTGAGCCTCAGCCACTCCACTGCCCAGCTGCTCAACTTCCAGTCCATGGTGGACCTGGTGAAGTCCCACCTCCAGGGCCTGCAGAAGACCATCACCGTGCCCCAGTGGACCATTGGCAGAGACACCGATTTTGTTGTGTCCACTCGAAATTTCTCAAAGTCTGTTAGAGTCACTTTTGAGAAGAGGCACCTCTTGCCCAGTGGTTTCTCTCTGCCGTACGGCTATGGCTCTGACAAATTGCCCGGTTGACTGTGTCATTCTCTGTTCTCCTGGTGCTGTGTTGGTGATTTGGGCCTCTGTTTCCTCTGTGCCTCATTTCTCTTCCTGTACCTCTCTCTGCCAGTCGCATATGCCATGTTCTCAGTGGTGCTCTGCTTTTGTGTAGTTTCGCCGCTCCTGTTTGTGCTTCTCAGTGGTACTCTGCTTATGTGGTTTCGCTATATCATTGTTCTCGCTGGTGCTCTGGTTTTGTGTCATGTGGTTTCACTGCTCCTGTTCGCGCTTCTGTGAAAAAAAGGAGAGGTTATTGAGATCATGTTTGAGCCACATACCCACACTTTGTTGATACACACATGCTGAATGACTCCCACATGAAACAGCTAGCTGACACTACCAACTTCAGATTACATGAATCTACACATCACAACATCAATTTTCACACAAACATTAAACTTGACGCACTAGAGAGACTGTGTGACATGCTGTAACAGCATGGAAAAAATGCCAAAGTCAATGATGCGAAAACAATGAATGCATGGAAAACATGAGAGTCAGTGTTACGAAAACACTGAACTCCATGCAAAACAGTAAGCAGGAGGGCCTAATTGACTCACTACGATACCAAAGTTGGTGCAAAACGTCAAAGTCAATGTTCTGAAAACACTGAAGTCCATGCAAAACATGAAAGTTAATGCTCTGAAAACATTGAACTCCATGCAAAACAGTAAGCAGGAGTGCCTAATCGACTCACTACTGTGACGATTCGACCGTAGCACCCACCACGCTTGTACCGTACTCATTCAAATACCGTATTGTGTAGACTCAGCACTAACCCAGTAGTGAACACAGTGCGTACGTTCAATTGTATGTGTCTGGGTGTTCGTCGCCGCACCGCGCCGCGGTCTTCTACCTTTGATGTCTCGTCGGCCTATGCGTCTTTGATGTCGTCACCGCGCTCTCATGCCTCCTAAAGGCAAATACTGTTCGTCGTCTTCGTTTATCCCTACGTGAGATTAACTAGTTTTGCGCCGGCCCTATACCCTAACATGTGGAATATTGCTCCCGCTGCTCTGCAAGTTGCCGATAGGCATACGCTTATCTGAAACCCCACTAGGCCAGAAAGTGGCATAAATAGGCCGATCTTTAGAGTAAGTTTCAATTCGCTTTCCCGACCGTTTCTACTCTCTGTGCCTCTCGATACTTCGAATCGTTGTGCTGCTGCCTAACTGTTCACGCCCGTGAGACGAAGTTGGTCCAAGAAAATCGCCCACGCTACCGATTACGGACTGCAAACGGAGTAACCCTGACCACTGAGTAGCCCTCGCTTCGCCACAGCTCTTTTGGAGCCAAGTTAAGCGGGCGCCAGTGTTGTCTTGGTCTCCTACCGGACAACGAGGAAGCTGGTGCAAGAACCCCGAAGACTGGTCAGTTTCTTTGATTTTGAAGAGTCCTTCCTTCGAAGGCCATCTGGAAACCCAGCGCATTCGTGCACTGAGGTTAGCCCGGTGACTCACGGAAACCGTCCCCTGTGGAAGGGTTACCCTGAGGAAGTTTTTATCGAAGTACCCGTAAGTTCCCAATCCTTCGTGGAAACCCGTCCACAACTTATCGTGAACGAGGTTATACCCGTTGAAGTCTGGAAACCCGGCGCACTTGTGCACCGAGGTTAGACCGGCGTTGAGAGGGACAGTCACGCCTACTGGGACACGATCTTAGGAGGTTTTGACTAGGGTGAATTTCTGCACCCCTGTCACATGCCAAAACCGCCCCCATGCCAGAACCGCCCCCCGGCGGTTTTGGCATATGCCAGTTCCGCTCCCCGGCGGTACTGGCATATGCCAAAGTCGCCCCCTCTATGCCAATACCGCCCCCTCCCCGCTTTCACTTCGGGTGAGAAGGGGAACAAGTTGTTCGTGATGATAAATCGGTATTATGTAACTCCTGAATTTAATCTATTCCAAAATGACATCTGCTTGCCACTTGACGCCGCCAGCGGCCAGCGCAGATATGTAGGCAAAGTTTGGCTCAGTCAACTGAGACTACGCTGGGACATTCTGAATGAGTCAACTAATTCACTACAATCTATAATTCCCGGTGCTGAAATCTCAAGTCTAAATCAAGCATTCCTCCAGATCCTCTCTGTCTGAAGTGTACTAATTTGCAAGTTATACCTGAAACTGAAATCATATTGCGTACGGTAGGTAAAAGTTACATGTTGAGCGTTTGATTTAAATGACTGGACGACAAATGAAACTAGATGTGCAGTCTTTCCAAATGGTGGTCTCGCTAAGCCTTAGTTGAGTTGAGACCACGAGACGCGCCGTCGGCCGAGTTTGAGTGTAAACTGTAAGTGGGATGCTTAGCCAAGGTTGATGCCTACGATCGGCTTCTTCCGCTTACGATCGCCGCTTGCTAGGCTTTGCCCCGTGGGGTTCTCTTTGGACTCGGGTAGTCAATATAACATTGCATCCTCTAGGCAAAGCCTAGGCCACGAGACTACCAAACTGAAGTCTCCAAACTGGTGACCATTTGTGGCTGTAGTGAGCGGCAGTCAATGACCGGAATGTGTTGTGAATAGCTTTCAAGGGACAGATGGAGGACACCACAAACCGAATCCTAGTTGATTCGTTTGCTCGGAATGATAACAGACCGAGTCGACACGCACTCGTATTCTCGTAGCTTGGCAGATTTGACCATGGCACTCGGGTGCATCCCACAAGGTCATAGCCCAAGTGTGAACGCCTAGGGTGGGCGGGTTGGCCACAGATAAATCGGTATTGCCACAGACGAGAAGCACGCAGGACACAGATAAATGTGTAACTTCACAGATAAATATGTAACATCACCTATAAAGGTGTAACTTCACAGATAAATGTGTAACATCACAGATAAATGTGTAACTTCGCAGATGAATGTGTAACATCACAGATAAATGTGTAACTTCACAGATAAATGTGTAACTTCACAGATAAATGTGTACGTTCACAGATGAATGTGTAACTTCACAGATAAATGTGTAACTTCACAGATGTCGATTAAAAGATATCGCGCTCGCCAAACTATTGCGTCGAAAGAGACCAGAGAAGCTAAAGAAGCAGTCAGTCGCGTAGTGCGCTGGGCAAAGAAGGATTCGAGCCGGAGGGAAAGAAACAGTTCTAAACTTGCATTGTCTGTCGACACACTATTCACGCGTGCGTGTATCACCACACTTCGCCCCTCCCCGCTGCAACGTTCTGGATGGCGGCCCCTCCAAGCCGCGCAATCTCTGGCCGGTGGGGCACAGCCGGCCTAAGCAGGAGGTGAAGTGGATGGAGGAGTATTTATTCCACCTACCGTTTGCACTAAAACTCGGCCGGCGTCGCGCCTGGCGGGTCTCAACTGAGGCTTAGCGCGACCACCAACTTCAGGGCGCGCTCCGCGCGCCCTGAAGTCGGTCACCGGTCGCGTTAAGCCTAAGTTTCGACCCGCCAGACTGCGACGCCGACTGACTCTTGTGCACTGTGGGCGCAGGGCGAGCCTAAGCATAGCCTGAAATGGAAGAAAACAACTTCCTGGCAAAAGAACTTTGCGTGAAAGGTAAGAGAATATAACGGTCTAGCGGCAGATTGCACATTTTGGAGGAACCGCTATCCATAACGCACCTTATTGCGTAGTTTAGAGGGGTACCCTTCCAGGTCGCACACCAATCTTGCGCAGTCTGGAGGATTGCGCCGTCCAGATGCGACATACACAATGTGGCCAAGCAGGACACTCCAAGTTGACGCACAGACATTCTTAGTCTGGCGCGAGAGCTGCGCCACGCAATTTCGTCGACATTGTGAAGTTACACATTTATCTGTGAAGTTACACAATTATCTGTGAAGTTGCACAATTATCTGTGAAGTTACACATTTATCTGTGCCAAATACACATGGACTCGGCCGCGACAAGTTATCTGTGAAAATACCCATTTATCTGTTGTCATACCGGTTTATCTGTGCCCCACCATTTTCCCCGAACGCCTAGGCATAGATAGGAGATAGGCACAACACTTTCTAAACAATAGTCTCTCCCTCGATTATTCGGCACGCGAGCGGTCATGGCTGCTGCGTGAGGCAGACAAAATTCGATGACAGGTACTTTGGAAAGAGGGGGGGAGGGGCGGAATTGGCATAGAGGGGGCGGTATTGGCATGTATGCCAAAACCGCCGGGGGGCGAAACTGGCATATGCCAAAACCGCCGGGGGGCGGATTTGGCATAGAACGGTTTTGGCATGTGACACCCCAAACTGACACCCACAGTACTCTGAGTGCTGCGGTTGTTCAGTGGTGGATGACAGATAGCGCTGACGAGTATTCTACTCCGACTCGCGTTGACCTACTTGAGGAAGAGTTAAGCGCTCGCGACAGGCGCGCCTTAGCTTACCAACAGAAGAGAGAACAAGCGTTCGCTGAGAGAGCTGCGAAGGCGGAAGCCAATTGCGCACAACAAGCTCACTTAGCAAGCGAAATGCCGGCCACAGGCGAAAACGGCGGTAGGAATACCACTACAGTGGACGCTGAGCGCTTAGAGCAGGTTTTGAACACTGCCGCGCAATTTCAACAGTTTCTAACCCGCCTTCCGCCGGGAATGAACCTAGACACCCTCCTGCAACGCGCCAACGATCAACAGAATAGAGCCGCGCCGCGCCCCTCTTCCACGGTGAACGGTGATAAGTTGGCGCTCGCGCAGCTCACGCGCATGCCCCTCTTTAGCGGCGACCGCTCGTTGCGAGTGGACCGATTTTTGCACGACGTAAAGAAAGTTTTTCTGCAGTACGGCGCCACTCACGACTCCAGAGCTGGCCTGTTGCGCTCGCGCCTAGACGACAAAGTCGCTGAATACGTGGCCACTCTGCCAGCCGCAACTCAAGACGATTTTGACACCCTCTGCGCTGCGCTGCGGGAGAAATACCGTAGACCCGAAGACACGGCGCTGGCTAGAGAGGAATTAACCGCTCGCGTGCAGCTCGAGGGAGAGAGCATCACAGATTTTGCCAAAGTGATAAAAGGCCTAGGATGCATTGCCTATGGCGAGGCCTGGCTCAGCGCCAACAGAACCAACGACCCATTGGACATGAGGAGTGCGGTCAAAGACGCGTTTCTGAACGGTCTTAGAGGAGAGTTGACGCAGACTGCGAAAGTTCTCTGCCCCAGCGCGCAATTTTCGTTTGAGGAACTGGTAGATTGGACGGCGACCTTAGAGGCTAAGCTAAAGCCTGCAAGCCCCGGAGCGAGAGCCAGTTTTGCGAGTAGCGAGTTGTTAGGCACTCTCGTCAGTTCGTCCAGCTCCCAGGGGCAGACCCCCAACAACAGACAGTTGAATATGGTTGGGGAGGGAAACGGCGCAGCGACAGGCGCCGGCGCGCAAGGCGAGAGGGGGCGGGGCCACTTCCGGCGGCCTAGAGGAAGGTGGTCCGGTTCTGGAAACCGAGGGAGAGGTTTTTCCAGTCAGAACCGAAGCAGGGAAGCGCAACAGTTCTCCTTCAATTCCAACTCACAATGGACCGCTCCTCAGAACAACTCCCCACGTGGTAGTGACAGTTCAGGAAGCAGCAGCAACAGTCCCGTGCGATGTTTCATCTGCGGTGCGAATCACTTCGCGGTTGGGTGCCCCCACAAGCCAAACCCCAATTTTCGCGGTCGGGGAGGCAATTCGGCGCGTGGAGGACACACTAATCGCCCTCGCGGCCGATCTCATCATTTTCCCCACTTTCAGGCCCACTATCTCGGGGCAGTAGAGGAGAGCCCAAACGAGCCAGCGGGCACTCAAACCCAAGCCGCCACCACCCTTCAGGACCCCCAGACAGTCCAACTTCTCAACGCCATTCACTCTCGATTGGAGCGCTGGGAGAACGAGGCTGGATCTGCTGACAACGACAAGTCACAAGTGTGCCAGATCGAGTTCTCAGGCGAGGACTACAGTGATTTGTGCGCCAAACAGCCCCAGAATTTGATTTTGACTAATACTGACTGGCTTCAGATGGCGCCCCCGAAGCCCCAGACTGCCCCTAGCGACAGCGAGCCCAACATTCCTCGAAACGGGCTGGTATTCGAGCCCCGCGAACCCAAGGCCGACCCCCCGTCGCCTCTGCCACCCACCCCGGGCAAGGACATCCCCTCGTCGCCCAGCGCCAACGGAGAGAGCGCCGTGGTAGAGGAGACCCCTGGAAAGCAGCTGGTCGGAGTCGTTCGCAATCTGACCCTGAACCCAGAGCTGCAACAGCCGTCGCAGCCCCAGCGAAAGAGTGAAGCACAAGCCAGTGCGACCGGTGGAGGGCAGGCCGCCAAGCCCAAGACCGGAGTGACCCCTTCGACGTCTTCGAAGGTGGGGAGAGGAAGTGAGGTGGGAATCAGAAGGGCCCTAGTATATATCGCCGTCATAATGACCCTCCTTCCCCTGACTGTCGCGGCCGAGCACTACCAGATTTGCGGACGCAGTCGCACGGGAGCTTTGATAGAGTACCCTCGTGCTGATTCGACGTGCGCTGCTCAGCAACTGGCTCTCAAATCTGGTGGTGGCTCGGCTCCGAAAAACGCGGTCATTATGTTGCACATACCGCGAGTTACTCCCATCACTGGCACCGCTCACTCTTGTCGACTGAGAACCCATAAAGTCTGTACCTTCACTTCATTCTTTGGAGGACGGGGCGTTCTGTCGGACGAAGTGACTGAAAGTGCGATTGCACCTCAAATTTGTCGAAATTTGGTGAAAATGCTAATCCAAAACGAGACAGCCGCCTACAATGGCGCCCCTCTCCAAAGAGTGACGGAAGGAGTCTGGTCCACTCACCATATATTGCGAGTTTCGTATAAGTGGTGTTGTCAGTCTCACTGTTCCTCAGTCACCAATCTGATAGTGGAGAAGGGGCAGGTCGCTTCCATGAATGGCAAGACGCTTCAGAGTGACCTAGCTGATCTCGGCCATTGTCTCACTACTATAGGCCATTGTCTCACGCTCGGCGCAGTAGTTGTCTGGAATGGCACCTCCCTAATAGGTGAAGCCTCTTGTCCATTCGAGCCTAAGGGAGTGTACGATGTCCAAGTACTGAGGACTCTCGTTGTCATTGAGAAGCTACAAGCGGCGTACACTCTTCTTGAAGGCCGCCGATTCCACCCTTGCCTCGGCTCTCACTATGAAACCGAGCAAGGAGGAGTGCGAATTCGGATTTTGAAGAGTGACCAGCCAGTCGAATTTCAATCTCTAAAATTAACGCTCGTCAATTCGACTCGAGGCAAACACAAACCCACTCGGTTCCGCGCCGACGCTGATCCATTGAATGGAAAATTGCAGTATTTCGAATATCGGCTGCAACGGAACCTCGTCGGCAATTTTCTAAATTTGTGGACGCAATTGTGTCTACTACAGCAAGCAGTCACTCTGCAAAATCTGCAACTGTTCCGAATTGATCCGACCCTAGGCGCCCGAGCCCTGTTGAATCGGAATGATGTCTTCGCTGCCTACGCAGGCGACGCCATCATGATTTGGACTTGTAAGCAGGTCATTGTCGATCACGTTCACTACGACCACATTGATAAGGGTCAATGTCACGAGTTTACGCCTGTGTACTACCAAGGGAAGCGTTATTTTGTCGCCCCTGGCACGCGCGATCTTGTCACAACAAGCCCTGAAGTAGGCTGCGCTCACCGAGTCACACCCGTTCACCAAGTGAAAGGCGTCTGGGTCAGCACCTCTGGGCCACAGGAGGTACAGCGAGTCGCTAAGACAGGACCGGTAGCCATGACGCCGCTGCACTTCACATTTGGCGCTCCCACAGTGTTCCATTCGCACGTAGCAAGCGAGCCATTCACTATTTCTATGCTACGTGACGCTGTCTTCAAGCAGCAGAGACTCCAGTCTAGTTTTGAGCGCCTTCTCAACTACACCGCTGAAATGTCCCTTGACCCCAGTCTATTGCGCTCCCAAGTAGATGGCGCTGGAAACGGGATAGCTCACGTTGTGTCTGGCTTTGGAGAAGCCGCTGGCGTATACGTAGAGCACACCCTCTCTGGAATAGGCAGCGCCGCCGAGAGAATCATAGCAGGCCCCGCGCAGTTAGTTATCAACGCTCTGCTGATCCTCGCAGTGTTAGCGTTGTGTGGCGTAGGTGGATTTTACTGCGTCACCAGCCCCAGAGCTTGGTCATTCTGTTCCAAATTGTTTGAGACAGTACGCCATAAAATTGCCGCCTGGAAAGAGGCGGCAGTACTGAGACGCCTTCCCATGACTGCGCCACCAATGGATAGTGAGAACCAACCGCGCCCCCAGTCACGCTCGAACCTCCGTGTACATTGGCGCAAAGATACCGATTCTGCCAATCTGAACAATGGGCGCGACAAAGACGCGCTAGGCGAGGAGCGACCCATTTCTCGCCTGAGCTCGCGTGTCACTAAGCTCCAACAATGGTTGAGAGGAACCTCAGACGACTTCTCCGACCTGGCCGGCATTGGCCACGGAGACAGACAGCCCAGATTGTCGGCCCGTGTCAACGGTCAATATGTCAATTGCCTTGTCGATACTGGGTGCTCCAATACGGTGGTGAGCCGCGAGACAGCGCTGAGACTAGGCATTTCCATCACGCCGATCTGCAACAAGTCCAGAGCCGTGAAACTGGCTGGCGGCCAGACTCTGTCAGTTTGTGGAGTTTCGACCTTCTGCTTGGACTTAGGAGGGCGCAGGTACTCTAATGTGTCAGCCATTGTCGTCGACTGCCCCCCGAGCGAGGTGTTCCTGGGAATGGATTTCCTCAGTCGAATCTCCCCCTTCACTGTTAGAGTAGACTCCTGTCTCACTGGCGAGCTTGTCACTGCCCAAGGCGAAGTGCTTCCCTTTGGAGAAACCCACCTTCAATACTTGTCAGACGCCGCTCTAGGAGAGGAAGTCGTGTTGCCCCCTGAGTTCCATGGCACAGTCACGGCTAAAGTGGAACCGCCCTCGAAGCTCTACGGCATAAGCAAATTGGCAGTGAACCACGCTGCCGTCTCGCAATACCCAGTGATAATTCACGACCAGCCAACAGAGGTCAGACGCTGGAGAAAGGGGGGGTTCGTGGAATTGGAAATCGCAAATCCTAAAATACGCCCCGTCGTTCTGCCCAAAGGTCTCGAGTTAGGCACACTGATAGGCCCATCGAGTGACGATTCGAGCGGCTATCCCTGGCGCAGAGCGCGAAGCAGACTGCCCACTCTGCGACCCTTCTCAGGGCCGCGACCGCGCACATCGCCCCTACAGTCAGACAAGCCAGAATCGAGATTTGGCGCCTACAGTACGCCCCGCACGCATCCGCGATCCGAGCTGAGAAATGGCAGCACAATTGAGACTACGCCAACTATTTCAGACAATCGAGCGAAGCTCGATTTTGGCGCCCCCTGCAGGAGCGAGCCAGAAGACGCGCGCCGAACTCCAGGCCGAGGAAAGGGCCAAGAAGCGCGCCGCCGCAAAGGCGGAAAAGCGGCAGAAACGAGCGACCACAGCCGCCCAGACCAAGCCAACCCGCAGCAAAACGGCAACCCCCTGTCAGAAAGGCAAGTTCAAAATGAGCAGCCTACTCTGCCTCATGGAGTGAGACCCAGTGAGAAAGCGTTTCAGGGCCCCAGAGGTCGACGCCCATGGGACCCCCGGCAGCCACGTCAGAGCCCGCCGCCCAGCCCGAAACGGAGCCCATGGAACAAGACCCCACCCCAGGGGAAGGCCCGACGGGCGGCGCCACACCCCAAACGACACCCACTCCCGCCGTGGAAACCACAAATTCGTCGAAAGGGGTTAGTGACGATTGTTTCAACTAAGACAGCTCTCCCTGAAAACAAGTGGTCTCACCGCGAAATTGTTCCCAGGGAAAGGGGAACGGCCAGGGAGGTCACCAGAAGCGGAAGAACCACTTCCGACGCCACCAAAAGCGACAAGATTTCCAAGTCCAGCGCGCCTACCAGCTGCAGCAGGCCGAAGCCGAGTGGAATTCCAAGATCCAGATGGCCTACCAGATGGCAGCACCGATCACCAGCAGCCTCTGCGAGAAACCAGCCGCCCTCCAAGCCGCCCATGCCTCCCGCTTCCGGATGCCGACCCCCTGGATCCAGCCCGGGCCCCAGCTTCCCTTCTACACGCCGGGCCCCAGCAACCTGTTCCGGCCGCCCCCGCCCCCTGGACCCGCCAACCACTTCATGCCATTCCCCAGAGGCCAGTTCCCGAAGAAGTTCAACAAGAAGACCCGCCAGAAGAAGAAGCAGTAGTGACTGAGGACGCGGACGTCCTCAAGAGTTAGGAGGGAGGAATGTGACGATTCGACCGTAGCACCCACCACGCTTGTACCGTACTCATTCAAATACCGTATTGTGTAGACTCAGCACTAACCCAGTAGTGAACACAGTGCGTACGTTCAATTGTATGTGTCTGGGTGTTCGTCGCCGCACCGCGCCGCGGTCTTCTACCTTTGATGTCTCGTCGGCCTATGCGTCTTTGATGTCGTCACCGCGCTCTCATGCCTCCTAAAGGCAAATACTGTTCGTCGTCTTCGTTTATCCCTACGTGAGATTAACTAGTTTTGCGCCGGCCCTATACCCTAACATGTGGAATATTGCTCCCGCTGCTCTGCAAGTTGCCGATAGGCATACGCTTATCTGAAACCCCACTAGGCCAGAAAGTGGCATAAATAGGCCGATCTTTAGAGTAAGTTTCAATTCGCTTTCCCGACCGTTTCTACTCTCTGTGCCTCTCGATACTTCGAATCGTTGTGCTGCTGCCTAACTGTTCACGCCCGTGAGACGAAGTTGGTCCAAGAAAATCGCCCACGCTACCGATTACGGACTGCAAACGGAGTAACCCTGACCACTGAGTAGCCCTCGCTTCGCCACAACTACGATACCAAAGTCAGTGCAAAATTGGAAAGTCGATGTTGCAAAAACATTGAACTCCATGCAAAACAGTAAGCAGGAGTGGGTGATAGACACCCTATGATACCAAAGTTAGTGCAAAACGTCAAAGTCAATGTTCTGAAAACACTGAAGTCCATGTAAAACGTGAAAGTCAATGTTGCGAAAACATTAAACGTGATGCAAAACAGTAAGTAAGAGTACCTAATCAACTCCCCACAACACCAAAGTCAATGCAAAATGTGAAAGTCAATGCAATGAAAACATGCAAAACATGAGAGTCAATGGCCTGGCAGCATGGAAATCATTGCAAAACACTAAAGTCATTGTTGCAAAAACACTGAACTCCATGCAAAACACCAAGTGGGAGTGCCCAATCACCAATCCATGACACTGAACTCCATGCAAAACATGGAAGTCAATGTTGTGAAAGCACTGAACTCCATGCAAAACGTGAAAGTCAATGTTGCAAAAACACTGAACTCCATGCAAAACAGTAAGTAGGAGTGGCAAATCGAGATGCCATGACACCAAAGTACATGCAAAACATGAAAGTCAATGTTGCGAAAACACTGAACTCCATGAAAAAATGGAAATCATAGCAAAACACTGTTCCAAGTTCGATATTACAGTAATTCTCTGTGCGAATCAAAGCTTTGTGTGTGTGCCCCCCAGCCCCCCCCCCCTCCAGTCCCGCCGTGAGGGGAGGAGGGGAGGGGAGGGTGGGAAGGGAGGGAGAAGACGGGTTTGAGCTTGTGGTGCACAAAAATTCTGCTGTGTAGAGGAGCTAATTGTCCAAAATTGCGCAAGCCTCCAATAGACCCGCTTCCCATGGGACAGGAGAAAGGAAGAGGACAGTGAATAAGGGAGAGAGGAGGGGAGGAAAGAGAGATGGTGAGAACAGGTATAATTGAAGGCACTGCCAGTGGAGCGCGATTTCAGCTACGCCCTCAATTCTACTCCTGAAATCGACTCCCTAAATCCACTTACTCCCTAAAAAAGTTTTCTACTCCCTAAAAAATTGTGCTACTCCCTAAAATTGTGCTACTCCCTAAAACGGTGCTACTCCCCAATTTCCACTCTGCGCTTTGGGGGTGCCAGTGCCACTGCCACGTTTCACTCCCTAATGATAGGGCCTATACTACTTTCGGGTTTTCGGAAAACAGGCAAATTCTTCCCAAAAATCACAGAATTTTCGTCTCCGGCGCGCTGGCTGGGTCAAACTCAGGCCGCTGAATCGCCTGAGCCCAGCAGAATTGCTCTCCGATCCGTATTTCTTGAGAAATAATTCAAATTCCGCCATTTTGTTTTACAACTTTCGATTGAATGACTGAGACTTGCATTGAAAACTGGCCCGCGCCAAGCTCTCTGAGATGCGACGGTCACCAATCATCAAGACTCTCCTATACTGCTGCGTTTAGGCGGCATACTCCTCATCTAGGGCTTCATGCGGGACATCCGCGCTGACTATGCTCTAAACAACTACATAGGACAGAATGCGACGGTGGCGCTGCCAGAGACAAACTTTTGCAATGCGTTGCTCGCTCTCTACCTACACACCGCAGCATCAGTGTGGCTGCAAGTCAAACTTTGACGAAGTCCGAAATCCGCTTGTCTGTCTTGACTTGACATCTGCGTCCGTGAATCACCAAAGGCTCGCTGCTTGCGCTAGATCGAGCCCGTCCGGGCGCGCCCCCTTCCACTTGGCTTCGATGCACGTTCTCACGCGGCGCAGTCTTTGTCCACGGCTTCTCGAAGCGCGCGCTTCCTGTCAGACTGCCGGATCACCTTGGGAAGCCGGCCAGACATGCACGCCTCGCAAAAACCTGCATCGCAGAGCAGACATCGCGAAGCTTGTTAACCTATGTGGGACTACTGTCACCTACCTATGTACCAATACGTACAGGACAAAGAAGTGACCAGTGAAACATTTCTTCAGAGAAGAGTTAAGGAAGTCTCCGCTTTTCGCCAATTGCTTCTTTCCTTGGCCCGATGGCGTTCCTTCTGCCACCAGCTGCGATTATCCGCCGGGTACTACATATTTGCTGGCGCGTTGTTCTATTTCTCGGGATCATTTCTCTGTCGTAGGTACATAGGTAGAAAGCCGCCGATCGTCCCAAGTGTCGCCAGTGATCGCGTGCCAAGATCTCGCCTATAGTTGCTATCGTCTGCTAGGCGGCTTCCGTTATGTAAGTCTAGTAAGATTCGGGCTAAGGACCGATAGGTCAAAAGCAAGGAACAACGAAATCAGAATTAACCAAGCGGTGCCTTCGTGGTCTGCCTGAGCCTTGAAGGAATCCACTTAGGTTGAGTCGCAACTTGTAGGAAGACCAGAACGGCCCTTCAACTTCAATCATTTCAACGGCTGGCAGGTCAACTCTCTACCTGGCCGACAAAGTCGACAACTGCAATGCACAAGAACGTCATCTGCTTCTTCGTTGTCTTGACGGCGTCCGTTCACGCCTGGCCTTTGTAAGTGGCTTCAGCCCTGGGTATGTGTGTCATGTCGTCGTCGTCGTCGTCGTCGTCGTCGTCGTCGTCGTCGTCGTCGTCGTCGTCGTCGTCGTCGTCGTCGTCGTCGTCGTCGTCGTCGTCGTCGTCGTCGTCGTCGTCGTCGTCGTCGTCGTCGTCGTCGTCGTCGTCGTCGTCGTCGTCGTCGTCGTCGTCGTCGTCGTCGTCGTCGTCGTCGTCGTCGTCGTCGTCGTCGTCGTCGTCGTCGCCGCCGCCGTCGTCGTCGTCGTCGTCGTCGTCGTCGTCGTCGTCGTCGTCGTCGTCGTCGTCGTCGTCGTCGTCGTCGTCGTCGTCGTCGTCGTCGTCGTCGTCGTCGTCGTCGTCGTCGTCGTCGTCGTCGTCGTCGCCGCCGTCGTCGTCGTCGTCGTCGTCGTCGTCGTCGTCGTCGTCGTCGTCGTCGTCGTCGTCGTCGTCGTCGTCGTCGTCGTCGTCGTCGTCGTCGTCGTCGTCGTCGTCGTCGTGTGGATGGGCGTTGTGTTGCCATCGTTTCAGCCCCAAGGACAAGTTGACTAAGGGCAGTGTCGTCGTCAGACTGAGCGAAATGGCCATGATGATGCCACCAACCGACGGAGATGACGGCAAGAGCGTCGGCAAGGTGCGGCCCAACAACGACTGTCCCCAGTGCAACAACCCTCTGTGCCACGACGTCACTCGCAAGTGAGTGGGCGTACATAGAACCACGATGCTCTATTCGTGCAAATGTAACTCGATCTGTCATTTCTCGTCGATGAAACGCATGGTATGTGTAGGTAGCGAGGAAGACGAACTGAGCATCGCTGGTATTAGAAGTTTCACACGATCGCTGATCACTGCGCACTTTGGCAACTTTCGCTAGGTGAATCACAGTGGTCCGAACCGAAGGAATGAATTGTCATAGGAAGTGGAGAGCGGGCTGTTTTGACTATTAGCTCATTGTGAAAAATCGGACAGTATGTGTCCGCTAACGTCGTTAGTCGAGGGTTGCGCTAGTCGAGGGTCAAGTCATGCTAGTCGAGGTTCATGTTAGTCCACCCTCATGTTAGTTGAGGTCATGTTAGTCGAGGTCATGTTAGTCGAGGGTCAACCGAAGCTCGATTAACATGGCTATACATAATGAGCTAGAATGTGGCAAGCTACATATTTTAGGTACGTTTTTGGCACCACACCATACCGTAGTACCGCAATAACTGGGGTAACTTGGGAAGCGCTTGACAAAACTCTTACTCTGCAGGTGCTGCCTGTGCGCCGCCTACCATGGTGGACCCCAGATCCAGTTCAAGTGCTGCTTCGGAGCGCAGGTGGAGGGGAATGACATTTGATTCAGAAGAAACGCTCCCACTCAGCCAGGAGGATTTGATTGCCGAGCGTTCATGCGGTTCGCTTGTTAGTAGCGACTGATAATCAGTGCACGTGCTTTGTACGCTATCTTTGCCTTCTTCGTTAGACCTCAGTAGTCTTCGACGAAATGTAGCCTTGACGACATTGACCGACAAGTCAAATTGAGAGAAAACGCTTGGCAGATCGTAAATACGAATCGGCCAAGCAAACCCGTCTGAAACTAAACCAATTGCACTGCACACCAAGTGCGTCATTTGTCACTGGAACAATTATCCTTGGTTACCTACGAATCCCTTCATTTATCCCAGTTCAATTCAAGTCCAGGCACGCTGGAACACTACTCCAGTTGCATCGTTCACTTATGTGACCGCAGGGTGATCCCAATTGGTCTGATGCAAGCTGCAGATGGCGCTTGCCTGGGAGAAGCTGTAGCTGACCCAGATACTCTGTGTCGACGCTTGCGCGTACATATAATTGGTTGCTTGCACAAATGTTGGTGCTTGCGCATGTTAGTGGTTTTGTAGCCGTTTAGGCGTTCATACTGCGCCTCAGTCGGTCAAAACCATGCGAATGCTTCCTTTTGCGTATTTGAACAATTAGGGTTGTCTTGGACAAAACCATGCCTTTGATCCTCCATTTCTGATTGTCCATTTGACTAGCAGGACAATCTTGCTGCACTGCACCACCCACGGGTGTGTACAGTAGCAGTTCCCATTCAAGGGAGTGAGGTCACTCCTCGTCTCCATATTCATGCGAAGCTCAGAGGCGCTGTAGGCCTATAACCTGTTGGAATTCTTGCTCTGATGCAATTCACACTGCAAGAAACCTGTGCTCTCGCTTCTCTACCAGCTCTGTTCATAGCACGATCACAGACAGAGAAAGGGGAGCGGGGAGCGGAGAAACTGGCAGATACCCAAGCCTATGTTACGCAACCACGCTGCGCTATTCTAGAGGAGCGGACGGAGATAGAATCGAATTGTTGCATTAAACCGGCTTCCGATCTAGGCTACGGTGAGGAGGAAAGGCCACAACAGTAGACACCATTTGAATAGCTCGCCTAGTATGTATCTGCCTATTAACCACAGAGTGGCGAAGTTTCAGTTTCTGTAGCAATACGAGACGACGGCACGGCACAACTTCAAGCTTAATCTTTCCTAAATTTAGATCCCGTAATGTTTATGCACTTCCTATCGTGCCTAATCTATCAGCGCGTACTGGTCACGCAGAGGAGAGTATACAGGCAGTGGTAGAAACTTGTGTACCCTACAACAGTCACGCACTGAATAAGAAGGTGGTGGAGCGACGAAGAAGGGCAAGCAGCAGACAGCTAGGTACGTACAGTACGGTATGTAGTTGGTTTCCGTCCGCGTGCACTAAATAGTGATGATGGATTCAATTGGCAACATGCAGCGCAGGCTACAGTACGACACACACGAGAAATAAATATGGCACTGCAGGGCTGCGCCGGTACACTTATGCACTGTCAACACATTACCTATCTACAGTTCAAGTCCTGTCGCGCTGGTAGACTACTCCAGTTGCGTCATTGGCTTCAGTGACCGCTGGGTGGTCAGCAGTGGTCTGGTGCAGGCGACAGGTGGCGCTTCCACTGGAGAAGCTGTAGCTGACGCAGAACCAGCTCTCGGTACAGTGGGTGGCGCACTCGAGGTGGTAATGGGTGTCGTTGAAGGCTCGGTAGACTGGGTAGCTGAGGATCTTGCCGGTTGCCACCCGGTTGTACATGATGGACTGGCTCTCTGGAATCAGGTTGAGTTTAGACTATACATACAGTGTACCTGCGGTACCGTTCTGTAAGTCTATGACCATCCCTTTGTTACACTCGTGCATGCCACGAACCGCAAGCAACACCTTTACCGTATTGGCAGATGGAGGAGAAGAGGTGATGTGAGCCGGCGTCGTTGGCACCATCAAATGCCAAGACGGCGAAATCTTCCTGAGGCCCAGTTTTGCAAAACCATTCGAGATATGAGAGCTTTGCCGCACACACGTGTGAACAATGCAAGGTGTGAACACCGAGTGGAATTGAATTCTCGGCTAGGCACAAACACGCGGACTCTCACGTACGACAGCTGCTGCTCCACTACTGCAAGATTAAACGGTTTTGTAAAGCTGGGGGCCTCGTGGTCTTCGAAGTGGTCGTCGTAGTCCTCGAAATCAGCGGCGCCCCCATTGGGCGTGATGTCATCGACTACGTCGAGAACGGCCTCCCCTCTGTCCTCACCATGCCACTGCCAACCGGTGGTCGGGGAGGAGGCGCTCGCCAGCTGCTTCATTCCCAGATATGCCTGCTCCTGCAAAATACGATGTGTGAGGACGATTTCTCCCCCCCCCCCCTCCCTCTCCCTTTCCCTCTCCCACTCTCCCTCTCATTCCCTCTCACTCTCCCTCTCCCTCTCCCTCTCCCTCTCCCTCTCCCTCTCCCTCTCCCTCTCCCTCTCCCTCTCCCTCTCCCTCTCCCTCTCCCTCTCCCTCTCCCTCTCCCTCTCCCTCTCCCTCTCCCTCTCCCTCTCCCTCTCCCTCTCCCTCTCCCTCTCCCTCTCCCTCTCCCTCTCCCTCTCCCTCTCCCTCTCCCTCTCCCTCTCCCTCTCCCCTCTCCCTCTCCCTCTCCCTCTCCCTCTCCCTCTCCCTCACCCACTCCCTCTCCCTGTCCCTCTCCCACTCTCCCTCTCAGTCCCTCTCACTCTCCCTCTCCCTCTCTCGGTCTAAATTCCATACTTGGACTTGGCAAACCCTGATGAAGGGTAGGACGCTGCGACCAACGCACAGAAAGTGTGAACTGAGAAGCTACGGGACAATATACGGTAGTTCATGAATTCTCAACTGACCGCCCAAGGTACCAGACGTGACATCAGCTTTTCATTGATGCTCTCTGTCAGGACAACAGCAAGTCGTCCACCGTCCGCTAAGCAGCTGCTCTCGGCCTGGTCTCTTGCCATTTGAGTGCGATTAATGCGAAAGCAAAAGCCCCCATACAGAACGGCGTCGTTGGGCTGAGTCTCGGCTGTCTCCTTGCACGAGATATAGCCTGAGACAAGAGAGTGAATTGCTTGGAAGGGGAGGATTCGTGGTGCCTTGGGTGCACGATGTGCACTGTGCCGGTGTTAACTTCGCATCGCTTGCAGCAACAAGCTGCCAGCTACAGTAGCTACAGAGTGGAGTTGTGAGCACAAACCTGCACAGAGCGTCGTCTGAGCTCTTCCAACGACGCCCAGCTGGACGAAGAAGAATACAGTGGTGAGGTGCATGGCTTGGATTTGCATCCACAGGCCCCAGATATACCTACAGATCAGTTGAAGTGGATCACACTGACCCAACCTCACAAACTCTGCCAATGTAATTCCTGGCGTTGTCAGTGACGCGCCCGCTACTATGCAAAGACAGAAGCGGTAGTCCCTTGGCACGCAACTGTTGCTCGGTATGAAAGGCGCCAAGCGGTTAGCCTGCGGTCGATGATAACTTGACTGGTGTGAAAGGTGGGTGCAATATTCTTCGAAACCTAAGCACGCACAGTACGTACATACCTACAACATAGTGCACCTAATACTGTGCATACAATCTTCACATTTCAACGAAAACGACGGCGCGGAAAGCCCCTTTGCGCTGCACGTACAAATGAAGCAGTGAACTTAATACTCACGCAATTTACGAGCTATGTACATAGAGTGGAATGCGCTCGTGTGACCACCAGCAGTGATCGCCGTCTCCAAAAGTTAGCGCTCGTCGTATGGCCAGGAACGTGACAGGTTTGGCAACAATTCGGACCGACATTTCCGTCATTTTCGCACGGGATTGGTCTCAGTTTCCGATTATTCACGTGTCACGGGATCGACCCGGAATCATACTCTCTGCCAATGGCTACTGGCGTTGCCACCGACGCGCGCTGCAATGCCACGCCAGAGGTGGTGGTCCCTTGGCACGTAACGGTTGCTCAGTATGATAGGCAAGGCGTCAGGCGACCATCCGTGGCCGAATACCGCTTGATCGATGTGAATGCACAGTACCTACGCCTACAGAGTACAGAGGGACCATCTTCGTGTTTCAGTCCATCGCACAGCCCGCAGACGGTGACTTTTCGGCGCGCGGAAAACCCGTTTTGCGCTGCACACGTGACGAATGATGGAATGAAACAGTGTACTTGCCTACTTAACTTACACACTTTACGCGCTAGAAGAATGCACTCGGAGCGGCAACGGCGCCGTGCGGCCACGGATTGCCAGTATTAGTGCGCGCTGATCTTGCTGACTGTCGCGCCAAAGCGTCTCCAAAAGCGATGGCCTGAGGTTTGAGTCAGTTGGGCAAGTGGGTCGCCCGTCGAATGACCGAAAAGGAAAACCGACAGGTCCAACGGTTCGGCTTGGCATTTTCGACACTCTCACACGGGAGCAGTCCCAGTTTCAGACCACGCAGTGCCCAACCAAGACTAAGACAAAGACTGATTCGTCTTCCACTGACGCTTTCTTGGCTTCCGTCACGCGATTCAACGGCTTCAAGTCGATGCGTGCCGTAGCACCCAACCGCTGCGCGATCAAGGAGCCAGTCCCGCTGAGAAGCGCCGTTTTCGGAATGGGCTGCTTCTGGGACGCAGAGGCGATTTTCGGCGCGCTGGATGGAGTCGCTGCCACGATGGTTGGCTACGCGGGCGGCACGACGCCCAACGCCAGTTACAGGAACCCGTGAGTCGCAGAGAAGCGCCATAGCCTGGACACTTCCTCCTCCATTCAGACTTTAGGAGTTTTATCAAATCACTGATTGCAGGGGCGATCACGTCTTGGTGGTGGAGGTGGTGTACGATTGCAACTTAGTGGACTTTGCCTCACTTCTCACTGTCTTCTGGAAGCGCCACGACCCGACTTCTGCGCTACGCAAGCGGCAATACTCGTCAGTAGTGTTTCGCTAATACATGGGTGCAACGAACCAGAGTAACGCCACAGTGAAATTCAACTTATCCGCCCTCAGTTCGCTTATTCTCTACCGCAACGAGGACGACAGACACTTGGCCGAGAAGTCCAAATTGGCTGAGGAGGGCAAGCGCCGGAAGCCGATTCAAACGGAAGTAAGGCAGCTGAAGGACTTCATCTCGGCGGAGAGGTGAGATCGTCTACAGAAGTGTATTTGGCAGGAAAAGTTGAGTTTCCTCCCCCAGCCTGACTATAGCAACCTTAGTAACTTCGCAAATAACACTGTTCATAAGCTGCTTTTCCCTTCGAATGTAAAATTCCTGCTTCTTCGTGCTCGAAGGTCAACTACGTATATCTCCCTCCCAGCTACCACCAGAAGCATAGCCTGCGACAGCAGCGCCCCCTGTTGGAGAGTCTGGGCTTCAGTGAAAAGGAGCTGCTTCACTCCACTCTGGCCTGCAAGCTCAACGCGGTAGCTGGCGGTTATCTTTCGCTGGAGAGATTTCTCAAGGAGAGTGATTACTACACCGATGACATCAGCGACGCTCAGAAGTCACTTCTACAAACATGATCACAAATTGAGCGAGTGAACGACTGCCAGCAGTAGACGACGCAAATCAGACTAGAAGAGTCCATGGACCTGTCCTTGAAAGGCCCAATCAGAGCCGTGACGCGACTGCGCTCAAATTCAGACGTTCTTTCGCCGATGTCAATCTGACGTTGGGTCTGGCAATCGCGACGTGGCGAACATGCAATTGTTCTACGTTGGCTGGTGCCTATCGTGTTCTTTTGCGTTGTGCTCGTAGAACATTCGTGCACAGATCAGGTGTACTCTGCATTTGCTACGACTTCGAACAAGAGTCCTATTACCGAAAGTTACACAACTGTGCGCACTGCGCACCGCCGTATTTGTTGGATCTCTTGACAAGAGCACAGAGCGGCCGCCAAGCGCACAAGAAGCCACAGTTTTATAGTAGACCTAGACAGACACTGTAAAGAGTTGCGAACTTGTGCAGAGAGTGTGAGGACTCACCGTCCGCGAGCTCCGTCTTAGCAAGAGAATAAGGTATTGCGTGCGCCGTGCAATATACTGATTTCGCCCGGTAAATGGCTTATAGAGTTAGAAACCCCTTTTCAATCAAGCTCGAACGCGTCTTTCTCTTGCTTGCTGTTTGGCAGAAGCCCAGCGAGGCCCTAGGGTACATATAGGTGCCTTCGGGTGCGGGAATAGAAGCTCCCCATCGCCTCTCCAAGCCCCAATTGCTATGTAGATTGGTCCATCAACAACTTCTGATTGGACAACATCAACAACTTCTGAAGGCACAGTGATCTCCTACACTCTACCGTCCCAAAGCAAGCCACAGACCAGTGACCAGCCTAGGTATATTGTTTTCACGTCTACTATAGACCCAAACTTTCTTCGTTCAACTGTAGCACCCGGTAGCCAGCCGCCTCTGCCAGGTGACAGCGAAAGAGGAAGTTGACGCTGCTTCTGTCTGTCAGTTCTCCAGTGTGAAGGTCTCTCAGACGCTGACCCCTGTGGCAGACCATTACAACCTCTTGAATGGAGCCGCTGTCGTCCAAGAGCACGCGAACATCATGCAGCATGGCCTTTGGCAAGACAGGCCAGTACTGGACCTCTCCATACTTTACGCGTAAAGCTTTCAAGGTGGTGCGGCCTTTCGCAGTGAGAGCCTTCGGTGCGGCCACTCTTGCCTGACTGTCAAGGAAGGCCTGCCAGCGTTCGGAGAAGACGATGGCCTTCAACTTTGGTGGAAAGACACCCTCACCCAGGCAAAGGGCCGCCCACTGCAGCTCCTTCACCACGTGGTTGTGCCACTGGCGCTCCTCAATGACTTTCAGGAGGGATCTAATGGGTTCCAGTGGAGTGTCGTTAGAGATAATGGCGTCTTGTTTCAATAGGTCTTGTAGCAGAAAACGGCAACCTCTTGGAGAAAGGCCTCCAAAGAACGCAGAGTCAAACCTTTTCCAGAGACCCGCAGGTACTGGTCTTGCCACAAGTGTCAGCACAGAAACGATGCCACTGAGCGGCAGCGTCAGACCGTCTGCGCAAGCAGTATCAACACATCTCAACAACGTCTCCCCAATCCAAATAGACTCTTCATCGGGCGTTGCGTAGCCGCTCGTTGCAAGCCCGTCCATTATTTTTGCCACGCAATTGGGCGACCGAATATTGCTGAGAAAAGAAAGACGCGTCTGAAACGAAAGACAAGTAGCAGTAAAGTGAAGGGCAAGCAGCAGTCAAAGGCCGAGTGCAAGAGAAACACTGGTCTACCACATTCGTACCAATCGAACAAAATCCCTGCGTTCGAGGTGTTGCTGAAGGAGGTTGTTGGCCACTAGATCTGCCAGCATTCCATCATCCTTCTCCTCCAGCAGATGCTCTTGGTTGGACAGGATGGCCATTAGCGTTGAAGTGTACTGTTTCTCGTCCTCTTCAGATTGGATATGGCGCAGAGACACCTTGTGGAGGTAGAGTGTCGCATTGAATGCAGCCTGCAGCTGCGGAGCTTCCAACTTCGGCCCCTTGGACAACGCCAACAACTGCTGATGCACTAGGCTCCTACACAGTGGAATGACTGAATAAGCATGACATAACGACAAACAAGACTGTGCAAAACGCAACAGACTGGATTCCAGGCAGTGCTTGGCGCCAATCCAGCTTGATCTTGCCATGACGTAAAAGCAAGTTGACTGCACGGACTGCATAAAACGACTGTGATTTTTCTTCAGGTGCGAGTGGCAGTCGTTTCAGAAGGGAAGCCATAATGAGAGTTGGCAGAGGTGAGTCAGACTGAAGAACGCCCAGATTATAGAGGAGCATAGTTAGATCTTCGTGCAACTCGGAGAGCTTCCATCTGTCCAGCTGCTGCCACCACTCGACTCCACTTGTATCCAGGACGCCTAGAATCTTTCATTCGTCGAGAAAAAGTACAAGACGTCTGTATTTTATATAAGGTTTACAGCGATAGCTAATGCCAGGTTCGCAATCGCAACGTTCAACAAAACCAAAAGGGAACCTCTGATGGCTGCTTTGTGGCGGCGTTGGCGGTACCAGTAGCCAGTGTAATTGCAGCAACGGACAAAGGCTGCGTGCAGCTCTGGCCATTGGCATCGGCCAATGGGGCTGGCCAGTTCTCGTAGCGCAGTCAGCATGCTCTCCAGCGACTCTGGAGCTACACCAGTAGCTTTGTGTTTGCTCAACTGGCCTTCCAGAACATTCAGCCTCTCGGCAAGCCGTGAACGTGGCGTTGCGTGCAGCCCATCACGCCATTGAACCCCTGAAGGCTCCTGATGCTGTGAGGGACCCTTCTTCCATCTTCCACCTTCACGCAGGTAGGGAGGCAGCCAGGAATCGCCATTGTCATCTCGATCATTGTAACTTTCACTTTTCGGCGTTTTGTCCTCGGTAGAGAATGAGATCGCTTCAGAGTGCTTCCAAACGGGAAAAGACCTCGACATCCTGTGTACGAATAGTGGAGTTTTCCACGCAGAAAAGCTGGAATAGTGGCGTCTCGTGACAAACAACACGTAGAGATGGAAACCACGGCTGCAGCCCGTCATTCTAAACAATTGATAGACAGCAACCAGGCCGCTTCTCTCTCTGATTGAGAACCCTTCCCAGTTCACGCTTCAATTACAGCACTTTTAGTGCAACTGTTTGCTTGTCCACGGCGCTCCACGTTGTAGACGTAAATCTACCGTACTTGCGCATTGCGCCTGCGCGCGCGTCATTACTATCGTGTCGAGACCGGCTCGTGCTTCAACGCTCGTTGAATGGCACACAATATTGTGTAGACTCTGGACTGCGTCAGAAGAGATCCCAAGGACTGACAACACACAAAGCCGACCACACAGCCTGAGATGGCTCCGACGCCTTCCCGAGTTGTCGTGATGGTCGTGGGGAGGAACTCTACTGCTGAAGACGGCCGTGTACTCCATCCACCAGTAGCGGATCCAGGGGGGGGGGCGGTTGTGCGTCCGCCCCCCCCCCCCATTCGGCCAAACCGTCCCCCCCCCCATTGCCCCTCCCGAGAAAAAAAAATTGCTTTGCCTGCGGCGCTATTTTATAGCACTTTTGTACCAAAATAGGCCAAAATCGGGCAAAATTTTTGCCTGCGGCGCTATTTTAAAGCATTTCTGTACCAACATAGGCCAAAATCGGCAAAAATTTTCGCCTGCGGCGCACATTTTTTCGCCGCGCCTCAGCGCGGCGATGTGTATATATACAGATGACGATGTGTAGTCCGCGAACTTTTTTGTCCAGCCGAAGTAAAACACGCGACAGATGGCGTCAGGTAGAGTCGATGTCGCCGATTACGGATGCGATGAGATTAGCTGTTGCTATTTTCAGAATGAAGGTGGGTGTAACGTTTGAAGTTTGAAATTTTTCGACAAATTATCTCTATTTGCAATGTTACGGTGTTTACGGGGCATATCAAGTGCTAAAGCACCGTAGTCTGCTGAATAGACGCCAACTGAGAGTATAAGAGCGCCGTTTTGAGAAGCGCTTTGCGATGCGACAGCATGGCGTAGGCGGGAAAGCCGCCGGATCGCGCGCAAAAACGTGCGAGCCGACCGAGGTTCGATCCTCGGCGACCCTTTTGCTGTTTTGCTGCGCTTTATTCTGGTTTTGATCGGCATAGCGGCTTCTGGTTTGTCCACGTCAGCAAAATGTTTTACATAACCTTAAATCTCTGTGTCCAATGCTAGCGGTAGCGAGTTTCGTTGAAGACTATCTATACCCACGCTCACACCACCACCCCGTCGATTGGCATCTTGTCACACGATGGCGTCGATAACACCCAGCGAAGTCTTGGCGTCCGTTTCTGTTGCTGAGTCATCGTCGTAGTCGCGTCCAGTTGCTCCAGAAGTGGGCCAAGTTGTTTGCCGAGTTCAGACGCTAGCAAGTTTCCATGTTTGGCAAGTTTTTTTGTTGGATGTGAGGATTTCACACAGCTAGTAACTTTAGATGAACGGCGTCGTATCATGCCGATAACATATAGCGAACGCGGCGATATCACTGATCACTTAGATCAGCTGTACAGACAACCGTATCGTGGTAATAGCTGCACTTGGTTTATACCAGACGTTCTCAAGCTAATTTCTCCAGATGCGGCTAATGATGTGTATTAAGTTCACTATGCTGTTCACCAAGATGCGACAGACACAAAGTATAGGTTGAACTTTTTACACACACAGCTTGTTTCATGTGCTTTTATAGCATCTTGGTCCCCCCCTGTGGCCTCAAAAATTCCGTGATAGCGTGGAGACACTTAGTCATCCTCCATTCAGACTTCAGAAGTTTGATCAAATCATCAATTGCAGTGGCAATCACGTCTTGGTGGTGGAGGTAGTGTACAACTGCAACTTGGTGGACTTCGCCTCACTTCTGACGGTCTTCTGGAAGCGCCACGACCCGACTTCTGCGCTACGCAAGCGGCAATACTCGTCAGTAGTGTTTCGCTAATAGGTACAACGAACCAGAGTAACGCCACAGTGAAATTCAACTTATCCACCCTCAGTTCGCTTATTCTCTACCGCAACGAGGACGACAGACACTTGGCCGAGAAGTCCAAATTGGCTGAGGAGGGCAAGCGCCGGAAGCCGATTCGAACGGAAGTAGCGCAGCTGAAGGACTTCTTCTCGGCGGAGAGGTGAGATCGTCTACAGAAGTGTATTTGGCAGGAAAAGTTGAGGTTCCTCCCCCAGCCTGACTATAGCAACCTTAGTAACTTCGCAAATAACACTGTTCATAAGCTGCTTTTCCCTTCGAATGTAAAATTCCTGCTTCTTGGTGCTCGAAGGTCAACTACGTATATCTCCCTCCCAGCTACCACCAGAAGCATAACCTGCGACAGCAGCGCCCCCTGTTGGAGAGTCTGGGCTTCAGTGAAAAGGAGCTGCTTCACTCCACTCTGGCCTGCAAGCTCAACGCGGTAGCTGGCGGTCATCTTTTGCAGGAGAGACTTCTCAAGGAGAGTGATTACTACACCGATGACATCAGCGACGCTCAGAAGTCACTTCTACAAACACGATCACAAATTGAGCGAGTGAACGACTGCCAGCAGTAGACGACGCAAATCCAGTCTTGTCGTTGTACCACGTTTTTCTAAATTGTTTTGTTATTGTTTTGTCCCACTTCTTAATTTCACAAATTGTTTTGTTTTTGTTATTGTTCCACTCGAATTTCGACAAATTGTTCTTGTTATTGTTAACAATATAGGGACAATTGTACCTAAATTGTTCCTAGAAAGATTGGGGGCCGCAAGGCAGAAGTTCGTCAAGTGGTAATTTCCATGAAATCAAACGAATTGCGACGTGAATAACGAAACATTCTCAAATTATATGATATTTGCTCCATAACCGCTGTGGATTACTGCATACTTTCACCGACATTCAGAACAATTTAGGTACAATTTGTGAGTTTCCAAATTGTATTGTTCTGGAGCCGTTTCAGATTGTCATTGTTATTGTTTTGTTCCTGAGAGCAGTGGAACAAATTGTTATAGTTCCTAAATTGTTAACAATTTAGGGGTACAAATTGTTAGGTACAATTTGTACCAAGGAACAATCGACAAGACTGCGCAAATCAGACTAGAAGAGTCCATGGACCCGTCCTTAAAAGGTCCAATCAGAGCCGTGACGCGACTGGGTTCAAATTCAGACGCCCCTTCGCCGATGTGAATCTGACGTTGGGTCTGGCAATCGCGGCGTGGCGAACATGCAATTGTTTTGCGTTGTCTTTCGTGTTCTTTTGCGCCGCGTTTGCACAACACTCGTGACCAGATCGTGTCTCCTATTGACAAGAGCACAGAACGGCCGCCAAGCGCACGCCAAGCCACAGTTTTACAGTATTTGTAGACTCTATGTAGCTGTGTATTCTGTTTTGACTGACATTGTAGAGTTGTGAACTTTTTGCAGAGAGGTTGAGGACTCAACGCTCATGAGCCCCACCTTCGGAAGAGAAGAGGTTATTGCGTACAATATTGATTTCTCCAGGTAAATAGCTTATAGAGTTAGAGACTCCGTTTCAAACTCGCCCACGTCTTCCAATTGCTTGCTGTCTGGCCGATTGCCGCTCTACGACGTAAGACGAGCAAGCTAGAGCCGTTTTCCAAAGTCACCATCCGTTAACCAAAGTCACCATCTCCTGTTTGCGACGCGATCTTGATACTGTAGTCTGTTGCACGCAACATCAAAACTTTTCAGTGTCAGATTCACACTCAGAAGCTTGAGCGCTACACTAAGGAATAATTTCGATGAGTTTGAAAGTGGTTTCTACTATTCGACGCGAAGGCTTTGGTTACTGTAGCGCGCGGAATTTGAATCTTTGAAACTCTTCGCTGTTAGATTCGTGCTCGGCAGCTCGAGCGCTTCAATTCGATGTGCGATTTGACTGCGTTGGATCAAATTTGGAGTTTCCGACGCGAAACTTTAGGTTACTGTAGCGGACGCAGTTCAAAATGTTTTCGAATTGTAACTCTTGAATCGACATCTCCTTACAGCAAGCTCTCGAATGACGTCGAGCACGCTCTGCGACTCACGAGTGCCGACATACGACCATGTCTAAATCACCAGTTTCGGACGCGTTTTGGTTACTGTAGCGCTATGTTTAAACTTTTGAAACTTTTTGGTGTTAGATTCGTGCTCAGGAGCTCGAGCGCTTCATTTTGATATGCGATTTGACTAGGTTCTGTCAACTTTTATCTCAAAATGGACCCCACTTTGGGATACTGTAGCGCTCGAAATTGAAAACTTATTACAGTTTCGACCACTTAGAAGGCTAGAGGAGTCCGCGGGCTACCCGGCGATGTCTCAAACTCCTTCCTACGATGTCAGACGAGCGAGTTATACAGCCCGCAACTATGCCAAAATCACCACTTTCTGACGCGTTTTGGTTACTGTAGCGCTCTGTTTAAACTATTGAAACTTTTAGTTGTCGGATTCGTGCTCAGGAGCTCGAGCGCTTCATTCTGATTTGCGATTTGACTAGATGCGGTGAACTTTTGTCTTAAAATGGACCCCACTTTGGGATACTGTAGCGCGCGAGTTTGAAAACCTATTTCGGTTTTGAACACTCAGATGGCGAGAGGAGTCCGCAGGCTACCCGGCGATACGCACTGTACGCACGCCGAGCTCTTGATAGGGTTCGCTCGGCTGAGGCCGAGCGAAAAAACCCCTGTAGTACATAACAGTTGCCTCTGATAATCGATTGCTCAATATTAGCTTCAGAGCATCACACACGATTGATCGGCCACAGAGCAGTCCATTGGTCACACTGTAGAAGGTTCAGAACATTAGCCGTGGATGGTGTGATGGAGAACGGTTGCAGTCACATTGCATAATATGCTTGAGAATGAACCAATGGGAATAACTGAGAATGTAATATGCTTGAATTTATTATTCATGGGACACATTGGTTTTGGTACCGAGCGCCGTTTAGCAGGCGCAGTGGCTGGCTTGAAGCGGGATATTCTGGACGATAGCTTCCGTCACATTCTTTTCCCCGTTCCATCTCGTCAGGGTCACCGCCACGTCTTGAAAGTCGTAAGGACGGCAACACGGCACCAGGTCGTCGGCCGAACCGCCAGACTCGTGGAATTGAATGATTCGCCACTGCGGATTGCGGACGTGGGCTTGGTAGTGCTTCTGAAATAAAAAACTTGAAGCGCTGAAACCGAAACGGATGTCCGGGTTTTGTAGAACTTGATAGTGAATACCCGGATGTCCAGGTATTCACTAACCAACTCAGTGAAAACCCAGATATCCTAGTTTGCACTGAAGCGGGTTTTCCCGGTCACATACTGTATAGGTAGACCATCAGTGACTAATGGCCTCCATCCATTCAACAATTTCGCCTCACGGAGGTGCAACGTGCTCCACTCACCAGCGGAAGGAGGTTGTGTGTCTCAACTGCGTACTTGCATTTTCCAGTGCAGTACCTGAACGGCAGTATCTTTGGGTCGACCACACTCTTTTGGGTCATGATTACGATCACTTCCTGAAAAGTCAAACACAGACTCGACAAGGGCATTCCTGCTTTGTCGACGTGTGGTGAGCAGTAAGTAGGGTGAATCTGTTGATTATAGCCGAAATTGATTGACACCTGATGCAGAAGCAATTTTCATCTCCTCCGAATGCAACAGTGGCATTTTAAATTGGTCTTTTCGTGGACTTTTTGCCTTGAAAATCGTACGCATACGCATGCGCATACGCAAACTTTTTGCAATGCGTACTACGCAATACGCATACGCAAATGAGTTTGTTTGCGTATACGCATACGCATGCGCAAATGGAATTTCCGATATTGGCCATCAGTAGTACATAGGTATGTAGGGAAAGCAAACAACCAATTCACCTCGCCCAGCGAGGCGAAATATGTAGGTACTTGCTCGACGGTCTTGTCGTTATCACTGGATTTGTACCTTACCGAAGGTGAACTGAGGATGTCATACTCAGCAGCAGCTACTACACTTACGGTACTGGTGGTGGAATCGCCAACCTTTAGACAACACTTGTTGAACACATTACATCCCAAATTCGTCCCAAAACCGGGCCGAGGTTTGGATTTGGGCCTTCCAGGCCGGCGTCGCCGCCTCCGCGGCTCGGGCAATGGCCGGGCGTTCACAAACAGCATCATCTAGCAGAGGAAGGAGCTCGGTGGAAAAGAAGGCGATAGCAAAGCCGAAAGTCTCAGCAGAGTGCCAATTATCTCCATTTGTCACTAGCGAGCCGCCTTCCCAGTTTACATTAGCAGTTCTACAAAACGGAGTGGGCACAATCTGAACTTGAGTAGGCTTGCCTGAGTCCCTTGAGGATACCAGTGGAGCACGCCGGACTCTCTGCAACTTTTGCAGGAAACCTGCAAAGCGGCGCGTCTCTCCTCGAATGAATTTGACGCGTTTTGTGCAATCCACCTTGAGCAGTCGGCCCTCTCTCTGGTCGAATCGCCAGCGTCTCTCGCCCCACAGAACGTGTCTGGTCACGTCCACGATTAGGTGGCTATAATCGTTGGGCCTAACTGCGACCTTCGTGACGCGAACGTCGGTGCGCACGTCCAGCTCCTCGTACACGGTGAAGTTATGCTTCATCTGAGAATTGGAAGCAAAATGTGAAGCCCAAGAACCACCCCAACTTGCCACAGTCTGTATACACCCTCAAAAGGCTAGCAACGATCTCTTTGGTGTTGAAGAGCACCAACATACGTCGTTGGAGATCACAGAAAACTTTATGAGCAAAGGCTAACTTACTCTCTTTCTGCCTCAAAGCAATCTCCTCCCTACGGGCTAAGTAAGAACACCCAGCGGTCAGCACAATCAAGCCCATGCGACCAAACCTTCCATAACCTCCTGAACTTCTTGTTGTGGGCGGGTAGAGCGACGACGACTTTGATACTCTTGACTAGTCCTCGGGTCTTGCCGCTTCTCAGGTACGGATTCAATTTGGTGGCGTCGACTTGAAAGACTCCGCAATGGGCGTTCTCTCGCGTCATCCCTTCTTCTCCCTCCACTTGCAACAGCATGCACTTCGTGTCCCACTTGGAGCCGTGCACTGCAGAGACCATACCGGGCTCCAGCTTCCAGTAGACGCCGTCGCACGATGTTAGATACAGTAACGCAAATAAGCCCCAACCCCCCCCCCCCCCCCCTTCTCTGTACGATGGCACCGAAGTAGGGGAAGGGGAGGGGGTTTATTAGAGTGTTTACGGTAGGTCGGCTGACGCACCTCCGGAATTTCTGACCTTGTTGCCTAGCACAATGAAGTCTCTCGACATCCGACGCTCCATCCTTGGGACTTCTTTGCGCACCCCGTCACTCACCGACAATGCAAAAGCGCGCACGTGTAATGAACTGTCATCGTGAAGTGCAGTTGGTCGGTTATTTCGTATCAAACCATTGCTTAATAGGCTTATTTCCAGAAACCTTAGGTATTCGACACCAATTGGTATGGTGATTCACTGCAGGTCTGTTTGTTTTCTTGTTTAAGTGTTGGATAATAATATCACATGAAGTGTAAAGAGTGTTACTATTGTGCTACCTAAGTGTGTTAAGCGGTGAAGTGTTAATGAGCGGGGTTCGGGGTGGTAGTTTCACATAGGTATGCATGCACCTTTTCATCCATGGCCGGAGCGACGACCATGTCTTCTGGAGTGAAAGTCACACCCGCGTTCTGAAACTTCTCGTTGAGCAACTCGCTCAATGTCGCCAATACTCGACGCCTCTCCTCTTCCTCCGCCGCTGAATCAAACAACATGCTGTGTTACTCGCTCGCTCGTCGTCTTTGAATTGCTTTGGAACAGCAGAACTATGGCGACAGTGCGGCAGTGTGTCGATACGAGCCAACGACTTGTTGTGGCAGCGTTGTAACGTACAAGGGGGCGGCTGCTGCTGCATGGAGCAGGCAACGGAAGCCAAACTGATGGCAGCGAAGAATAACGCCATCAGTAATCTGAATATATTTGCCGACTGTATTGTCAACTGTCAATGTCCCAAATTTGCCAAGACGGTTTGTCAAACTACGTCGCCGGTTGGGAAACTGAGAAACGGTCAAACGGGCTGAGTGGGAATGTGCCAACAGCGAAACAATCTTGTCGTTATAAGGCCAAACAGCTTGCCTACAAATGAGACAGCTGTTGTTCGTGTGCTCAACGCTCAAATTGGATGTTCCGTTATGTTCTGCGCTGCATAATTATGCACCTACCTTGACATAGATTTGTACCATGATACCTATTTTGATACCAACTCGTGAAGCGGGGCAATGAGAGCGGTGGTTCCTCACTCTTTCACAGCGAGATCGAAACTCCAATGGCAGTCAGGATGTAAACCGATTTATACAAGTAAGAGAAACTTTTAGAGTATATGCAAGAAAGAAGTCGACTTTGAAACTTGTACGAGTAATTCAATAGTGAATATCAAGTATCTAATGTCATAAGCTATAACTGGCGTACGACTTTTCCGCTTTTGCGTTCCAACAATATTGTTTAATCAGTGTCGATTTTATTAAAATTTGACATTTAAAAGACTTTTCTTTTGTGTTAAGAAACTTGCTAACCCTTCGTTGTTTCTATGTTCTTAACTAGGCACATTTTGAAGCTATTTGCAATTCCAGTCAGACAACAACGCTCGACTTTTGAAATCGAATCTCGCACTGAAGCACACATTCTTAGCGCCACTCAATTCGCAGCCCAACACCAACAAAGGGCAATATACTGTAAGTCTTATGTCGACGGTCCCGCAGTATGGAGCCCATACCCAACCAAGAAGAAGATCACCCTAGAGAGTAATTACTCAGACATATCTCGGAATGCGCCCACCAATCACAAACACAAAGGCGAGCGTCCAAGAGGTTTCACTACACGTTATTTATGTTTTGTCTTCAGTAGAATTGATAGATGTACTACGGTCGGAGTGACAAACTGCCGATTTCTTCCAAAGTGGACCAAAAGTGCTTTAAGCTTGCCCCGCCCCCCTTGTCCCACCCATGTTACATGTATGGCGTCAAATCAAGCCGTTGATGTGCGTACATCAAAGGCACAGTTGGACACTCGCTAACCACCGACCCCTCCTACCCCCTCAGCAGAGGCAGTGAGTGGCGCGAATCCTTGGATAGTGGACTTCGGCCTGTGTGACATTGTCTTTGCGAAGGAGTACGATCACCGGCACTGGGTGCACGCGAAAAGGCCGACAGCAAGGCAGCACATTCTCGGCCGATTCCCCCGCCTCAAGGTTCCGGAAAATTCCCAATTGCGGAGCTCCCTGGTGCACCATGTGCTGATGCTGAAAAGTCTTGTTTCGCCATATTGCGGCGAGAATACGTGCGGATGCTCGTCCACACACGCACTCACGAACGAACGGACGCACGCACGCATGCACGCACGCAAGAAAACACGCACGCACGCACGCACGCACGCACGCACGCACGCACGCACGCACGCACGCACGCACGCACGCACGCACGCTCGCACGCTCGCACGCTCGCACGCACGCACGCACGCACGCACGCACGCACGCACGCACGCACGCACGCACGCACGCACGCACGCACGCACGCACGCACGCACGCACGCACGCACGCACGCACGCACGCACGCACGCACGCACGCACGCACGCACGCACGCACGCACGCACGCACGCACGCACGCACGCACGCACGCACGCACGCACGCACGCACGCACGCACGCACGCACGCACGCACGCACGCACGCACGCACGCACGCACGCACGCACGCACGCACGCACGCACGCACGCACGCACGCACGCACGCACGCACGCACGCACGCAAGCACGCACGCGCGCACGCGCGCGCGCACGCACGCGCGCACGCACGCACGCGCGCACGCGCGCACGCTCCCCAGGCAGGCTTGATTTCGAAAGCATTTACTTGGGGCGCGCGCCGTAAGCGAGGCACTACAAAAAGTATTTCAAGACCAGATTGTCCGTGATGGGCCACGCGTTAATCGTCAGTTCAAACAGTTCGCCAATGTGTTGATATCGGTCGACTTACCAGTGCTACTACGGCGTGTTCGCTGGTTGCGCCTCCAAGCTTGCACTTTCCTGTACAGTAGGTCCAACGGAAAACTGATGGTTTCCATATATACTTTATCTGGTTCTTCAGGCTGACAAGCTGCAATTGTAAGCCGAGTTAATCCCTCATAACCCCGCTTCTACTTTGCTACTTGAGAAATCGACTGCAGAGCGCTGACTCAACAAAATCAAACTCGGCATGCGTCACACGTACGTACCGGGTCTTTCGAAACTCCAGACACCCCCCCCCCCCGCCCTCCACAGCACGCTGTGTAAAAGGTAGCGAAGTCATACTTGCACACATTGTAGCCTAATGTCTTCACAACTCGGATGCGAAAATTCAACACTCTATCTCAATCCACGCGCAAATGCGGGCGCTAAACGCAAAATCGGTCGCGATTACTTCTCCTCCTCCTGGAGGCCATCGCCATGGAGAAGGGGGGCGCCATGAGCAGATGCATGATAGGCAACCCAACTTTGATTGTTCACTGCGCAAGATTGGTGCAAGGTGCGAAAGTCATTCTTGCGTCATTTTAAAGCCTACTGTGTTCCCTTTCAAATGCTAAATCGCCAACCGCAATAGAGTGTCCCACGCGCAAGCCGCAGCCGCCCAAAGGTGACTGTTATCTACGCCATTTGTTTGCGCCACTCCACTTATGTAACTCTGGATGAATCTCAATGCCTGTTGAGGTTACATACATACAATAGTCTAAGCACTGCGCGTGCGGTGTGTTTACGCAATGAGGATTCACTTTTAGGCAACAGCCCGTGTCGTTGCTGCACCCCAAGTTCCATCCTATTCCAGGCAAGTGAGCGTCCTGGTGTTCCAAGTGATTGGCTGGCGGTGCGCGGCGACGACTCCTCCGGTTCCGAGGCTTCGGCAACGGCTGAGCATTCACAATCATCATCATCTGTAATGCACAGTGCGGTATCAATTTGTGCACTAATCGACACATGTCTCCAAAGCGGCCTGGGTCACCTTAGATTGTAAAAGGTCCCAGGTTACCTGGAGTTACGTACATAACCTCTGCCTGAGGGTAGCGAAGTCAAGGACACGCTCACAACTGGCGCTCCACTGAAACATTTATCACCAAATTCGGAATTTAGTCTATTCGTGATAAAGTCCTCCAGTGTGTCAAATTTCACTAAATTTCATTGATTAGATCCTGAGAAACAAATATCGTGATGAACCTGACCTTGCCATCGCTGCTGCTCCTCACCAGCGGTTACGTATGCAACTCGCGGTAACCTCTGGGACACCCTGCAACCTGGAGTTACGGTGACTCAATGGCACCTCGTTCATAAAGCGGTATGTGGAGATCAGACCTGCGTCAGGTCAGGTTCTTACTCACACACCAATGAGAAAGAGCGAAACGCCCTTGCCTGAAAGTCGTCAGGATACCAGTGAAGAACGCCTGCCTGGCGGCAACTCTTGCAGGAGACCTGCAAATTCAGTTCGTTGGTTTTGCGACCGGCCTAAGTGGCGACACCCTACCCTACGAGTGCATGACGTGTGGTCCTGCGTCCGGCCGTCTGCACTTGGAGTTCTCATATCAATTGGAAAGTCAAAGAGAGACGATTTGGACTCTTCCGATACTAAATGTAGGTCTCGACTCAGTGATCATCCTCGAGACAGGGGGTTTGTTCTACAAAATAAATCCCGGGCGAAGTCAGTATTGCTATGCAATATCCTATTGAGAAGCGGTATCTGGTAGACTGGAGCAGCAAGTCCTCATACGCTCCGCAAGAAGATCGCAACTCTTTCAATGTCAGTCAGAATACAACCCAACTTCCTAATTCCAGAGCTTGTTTCGCTATGAAGAGACCTGCCATCTCATCCATTGCGTGCGCCCCACCTTGAGCAGTTTTCTTCCATCTGCGAAGCGCCACCGTCGCTCGCCCCACAAAATGTGTTTAGTCAGGTCGATATGTAGGTGGTTGTCACTGTTAGGCCTAGCAGTGACGTTCTTGATAATGAAGTCTGTTCTGACGTCCAGATCCTCATACGCCGTGAAGGTCTGCTTTGTCTGACGGGCGGATGAAAAGATATTTTTTCGCCGCGCCTCAGCGCGGCGAGGTGTATATATACGGATGACAATGTCTGTCTGTCTGTCTGTCTGTCTGTCCGTGTGTGTGTCCGTCCGTGGCACAGAAGTAAAATGTGTGACATATGTGGTCAAGTAGACTCGAGGTCGCTGAGTACGGATCCGATGTCCGTTTCTGTTGCTAATTTCGCATTTTCGACATATTCGCAATTAAAATTCGAAAATGTCGAAAATCGACTTTTTCGTCTGATGCGCTAGCCGCGAAATTTCTTCAGAAATGGAAAGAGCATGGGCCGCGGATAATTTGTAACACAAAAGAAAATTTTTGCGGATGTGGAATTTAATAGAAATACGCGATTATTTGTCAAAATTGCACAAATTGACTAAAATACAAAGTCATTTAATGACGAATGTGAATGCAGAAATGGAAAGGTCGTATGCCGATAAGAATTTGTGACATAGTTTATAAGTTTTTAAAAATTGCAATTTCATAATATTTTCAATCAAAATATAAAACTGTCGAAAATCGACTTTTTCACCTGATGATATAACGGCGAAATTTCTTCAGAAATGGAAAGAGTATAGACTGCGGATAATTTGTAACGCAAGAGAAATTTTTTGCAAATGTGGAATTTAATAGAAATATGTGATTATTTTTCAAAATTCCATAAATCAACAAAATAGAACGTCGTTTTTTGACAAATTTGAACGCAGAAATGGTAAGGCCGTATGAAAATAAGAATTTGTGACATAGGTTTACATTTTCAATAAATTCCAATTTCGAGATATTCGGAATTAAAATTTTTAATAGTTGTCAAAATCGAGATTTTCGTGTAATGGCCAGAACAGCTGTTTATTGATGATAACGATGAATGTGCACGCCGAAACAGAAATGCATACGCTGAACACAGGAATTCGCTCGCGCCAAACTTTTGGCAAGTTTTTTGTTGGATGTGACGTTTTCACACAGGTAGGAAACATCAGATAAACGGCGTCGTATCATGCCGATAACATATAGCGAACGCGGCGATATCACTGAGTTTCAGATCAGCTGTACAGACAACCGTGTCGTGGGGACAGCTGCACTTGGTATTACGGTGCACGTTCTCAAGGCACCTTCTCCAGATGCGGCTAACTATGTGTACAAAGTTCACTATACTGTTTACCAAAATTTGACAGACACGAAGTATAGGTTGAACTTTTTACACACACAGCTTGTTCGCATGACACTTGAGATCTTTATCAGCAGTTGTTGCGTGTCATGTGATTGAAACGTCGGGCAACCAGCAAGAGAAAGCATCCATACAGAACTTGCCAAGCGTGCTTTGCTCCAGTGAATTTAGCGTGCAATATTCAAGAAATATCTGGCTGGTGAGTGGTGGTAGTGCGTGCACATTAGCGTGACTGCACATTCTTAGCTTGCTAAACACTTGTCAAATCGCAAATGAATCGCCTTTCAAATCAGTCATTGTTCGGGAAGGGTGGATAACTACCACATACAACAAGCTGTGTGTGTAACAAGATTAGTAGAGTGCCCCTCGGGGCACTCCTCCCCTCTTTCAGAAGAATTTTGTGGGTTGAATCATGCTGCCCATTGATCAGCGAGATATGTCAGCGAGGCTTACTGGCCATTCTGATCGCAAAACTAATAGCAAATTCGGAATTGTGACCCTCCAATACCCCACATTCGACATACAGCACACCTAGCTTCAGCTGAACTGACACAACCAGGTTTTCCACTTGGCATGGTGGCAAGGAAATTCTTCAAAAATGACCCCACACATCTCAAAACGAAAGGAAAACACCAAATTCGTGATCAGCGTCCCCGAAAAGCCGGAATCGAGTACTTACACGGTAGGTGCCCTGGACAAATCAAGCAACCAAAATTTTGAATTCAAATCTCCCGCCAAAATACGCGTCGGACGAAAAAGTGCTTATAACAAAAACAACGTATCTTTTGATGCTCTATCACGTGAGAGTCCAATTGACACCAAAATGTCTCGACTGACCCCATTTTGCACCGAAATACCGAAAATTTGTAGGAAAAATGTGAATTACACCAAAAAATTGCCCCCGCCGAAACATGAAATTCAAAACCTATGAAGATACTTGTAAGCCTCACAAACCCTGTTAATATCGTCGGAATCGATCCGCGCAGTCAACAAGCTGTGTGTGTAAAAAGTTCAACCTATACCTTGTGTCTGTCATATTTTGGTGAGCAGTATAGCGAACTTTGTACACATCGTTAGCCGCATATGGAGAAGGTGTCTTGAGAATGTGTACTTTAATGCTAAGTGCAGCTATCCCCACGATACGGTTGTCTGTACAGCTGATCTGAAGCTCAGTGATATCGCCGCGTTCGCTATATGTTATCGGCATGATACGACGCCGTTTATCTGATGTTTCCTACCTGTGTGAAAACGTCACATCCAACAGAAAAACTTGCCAAAAGTTTGGTGCGAGCGAATTCCTGTGTTCAGCGTACGCATTTCTGTTTCCGAGTGCACATTCATCATTATCATCAATAAACAGCTGTTCTGGCCATCAGACGAAAATCTCGATTTTAACATTTATTTAAAATTTTAATTCTAAATATCTCGAAATTGGAATTTATTAAAAATGTAAAACTATGTCACAAATTTTTGTTGGCATACGGCCTTACCATTTCCGCGTTCAAATTCGTCAAAAAAACGACGGTCTTTTTGTGTTGAATTATGGAATTTTGAAAAACAATTACGTATTTCTATTAAATTCCATATTTGCAAAAAAATTCTCTTGCGTTACAAATTATCCGCAGTCTATACTCTTTCCATTTCTGAAGAAATTTCGCCGCTATATGATCAGGTGAGAAAGCCGATTTTTGACATTTCCATATTTTGATTGCAAATATCTTGAAATTGCAATTTTTAAAAACTGCAAAATTATGTCACAAATCTTTATTGGCATACGACCTTTCCATTTCTGCATTCACATTCGTCAATAAATGACGTTGTATTTTAGTCAATTTATGCAATTTTGACAAATAATCGCGTATTTCTACTAAATTCCACATTTGCAAAAAATTTCTTTTGTGTTGCAAATTATCCGCGGTCCATGCTCCTTCCATTTCTGAAGAAATTTCGCGGCTAGAGCATCAGACGAAAAAGTCGATTTTTGACATTTTAATATTTTAATTGTAAATATCTCCAAATTGCAATATTTCAAGACTGAAAAACTACGTTACAAATTCTTATTGGCTTACGACCTTTCAATTTCTGCATTCACATTCGTCAATAAATGACGTTCTATTTTTGTCAATTTATGAAATTTCAACAAACAAATGCGTATTTCTAACAAATTCCACGTCGACAAAAAATTTCTTTTGTGTTACAAATTATCAGCGGTCCGTGCTCTTTCCATTTCTGAAGAAATTTCGCGGCTAGCTCATCAGGTGAAAAAGTCGATTTTTGACATTTTTGAATTTTAATTGTGAATATCTCGAAAATGCGAAATTAGCAACAGAAACGGACATCGGATCCGTACTCATCGACGTCGACTCTACTTGACCACATATGTCACATATTTAACTTCGGTGCCACAAACGGACACACAGACAGACAGACAGACAGACAGACAGACAGACAGACATTGTCATCCGTATATATACACCTCGCCGCGCTGAGGCGCGGCGAAACAAGCTGTGTGTGTAAAAAGTTCAACCTATACTTTGTGTCTGTCAAATCTTGGTGAACAGTATAGTGAATTTCATTCGCATAATTAGCCGCATCTAGCGAAGGTATCTTGAAAACGTGTACCACAATTCAAATGCAGCTATTACCACGATATGGTTGTCTGTACAACTGATCTAAAGCTCAGTGATATCGCCGCGTTTGCTATATGGTATCGACATGATACGACGCCGTTCATCTGAAGTTTTATACCTGTGGGAATACGCCACATCGAACAAAAAACTTGCCAACCGTTTGGTGCAGTCGTTCTCTACTAGGAATTTCGTTTGGTGTACGCATTTCTGCGTTATGACGCTTTTGACAATTTGTAGAATTTTGGCAAATTGTGGCGTATTCCTACAAAATTCCACAATTGCAAACAATTTCTTTTGTGATACAAATTATCCGCGGTCTATGCTCTTTCGATTTCTGAAGAAATTCTACCGCTAGTCCATCAGGCGACAAAATCGATTTTCGACTTTTTTTAGACTTTAATTGTAAATATATCTAAATTACAGTATTTCAAAGCTGTAGCACCATGTCACAAATTCTTACTGGCTTACGACCTATCAATTTCTGCATTCATATTCGTCAATCAATGGCGTTCTATTTTTGTCAATTTATGAAATTCTGACAAATAATTGCGTATTTCTATGAAATTCCGCATGTGCAAAAAATTTGCTTTGTGTTACAAATTGTCCACGGCCTATGTTCTTTCCATTTCTGAAGAAATTTCGCCGCTAGCTCATCAGGCCAAAAAGTCGATTTTCGATATTTTCATATTTTAATTGTAAATATCTCCAAATTGCAATTTTTCAAAACTGAAAGGCTATGTCACAAATTCTTACTGGCTTGCGACCTTTCAATTCTGCGTTCACATTTGTCAATAAATTACGTTCTATTTTCGTCAATTTATGAAATTTCGACAAACAATTTCGTATTTCTATCAAATTTCACATCGACAAAAAATTTCTTTCGTGTCACAAATTATCAGCGATCCGCGCTCTTTCCATTTCTGAAGGAATTTCGCGGCTAGCTCATCAGGTGGAAAAGTCGATTTTCGACATTTTTGAATTTTGATTGTGAATATCTCGAAAATGCGAGATTAGCAACAGAAACGGACATCGGATCCATACTCAGCGACCTTGACTCTACTTGACCACACATGTCACATGTTTTACTTCGGTGCCACGGACACACAGACACAGACACACACACACACACACATTGTCATCCGTATATATACACCTCGCCGCGCTGAGGCGCGGCGAAACAAGCTTTGTGTGGAAAAAAGTTCAACCTATACTTTGCGTCTGCCAAATCTTGGTGAACAGTGCAGTGAACTTTGTACACATCGTTAGCCGCATCTGGAGAAAGTGTCTTGAGAATGTGTACCTTAATGCCAAGTGCAGCTATCCCCACGATACGGTTGTCTGTACAGCTGATCTGAAGCTCAGTGATATCGCCGCGTTCGCTATATGTTATCGGCATGATACGACGCCGTTTATCTGATGTTTCCTGATTGTGTGAAAACGTCACATCCAACAAAAAAACTTGCCAAAAGTTTGGTGCGAGCGAATTCCTGTGTTCGGCGTACGCATTTCTGTTTCCGAGTGCACATTCATCAATAAACAGCTGTTCTGGCTATCAGACGAAAATGTCGATTTTGGCATTTTTATAAATTTTAATTCTAAATATCTCGAAATTGGAATTTATTAAAACAGTAAAACTATGCCACAAATTCTTATTGACATACGGTCTTACCATGTCTGTGTCAAATTCGTCAAAAAAACGACGTTCTATTTTTGTCGATTTATGGAATTTTGACATATAATCGCGTATTTTACCGAATTCTGCATTTGCAAAAATTATATTTTGTGTTGCAAATTATCCGTGGGCTATGCCCTTGCCATTTCTGAAGAAATTTCACCTCTAGCTCATCAGACGAAAAAGTCGATTTTCGACATATTCGTATTTTAATCGAAAATATCTCAAAATTGCAATTTATTAAAACTGCAAAACTATGTCACAAATTCTTATTGACATACGGCCTTACCATTTCTGCATTCACATTCGTCAATAAATGACGTTCTATTTTTGTCAATTTACAAAATTTTGACAAATAATCACGTATTTCTACTAAATTCCACATTTGCAAACAATTTCTTTTGTGTTACAAATTATCCGCGGTCTATGCTCTTTCCATTCCTGAAGAAATTTTGCCGCTAGCGCATCAGGCAAAAAAGTCGATTTTCGGCATTTTCATATGTTAATTGTAAATAACTCGAAAATGCGAAATTAGCAACAGAAACGGACATCGGATCCGTACTCAGCGACCTTGACTCTACTTGACCACATACGCCACATATCTTACTTTTGTGCGACGGACAGACACACAGACACACAGACACACAGACACACAGACAGACATTGTCATCCGTATATATACACCTCGCCGCGCTGAGGCGCGGCGAAACAAGCTGTGTGTGTAAAAAGTTCAACCTGTACCTTGTGTCTGCCAAATCTTGGTGAACAGTATAGTGAATTTCATTCGCATAATTAGCCGTATCTAGAGAAGGTATCTTGAAAACGTGTACCACAAATCAAGTCCAGCTATGACCACGATACGGTTGTCTCTACAACTGATCTGAAGCTCAGTGATATCGCCGCGTTCGCTATATGGTATCGGCATGATACGACGCCGTTCATCTAAAGTTTTATACCTGTTGGAATACGCCACATCGAAGAAAAACCTTGCCAACTGTTTGGTCGAAATTTTGCTTGGTGTGCGTATTTCTGCGTTATGACGTTTCTGTTATTTTGTAGAAACAAGCTGTGTGTGTAAAAAGTTCAACCTATACTTTGTGTCTGTCAAATTTTGGTGAACAGTATAGTGAACTTTGTACACATCGTTAGACGGATCTGGACAAAGTGTGTTGAGAACGTGTGCCTTAACACCAAGTGCAGCTGTCCCCACGATACGGTTGTCTGTACAGCTGATCTGAAGCTCAGTGATATCGCCGCGTTCGCTATATGATATCGGCATGATACGACGCCGTTAATCTGGACATTGTCAAATGGAACACGCATCTGGTCTGTGCAGTTTAAAACTGACGCGTCTTAAGCGGATCATGCTTGATAGTACGGTAACACTAACTTTGAAGGTAAGTGTTACTAAGTTAGCACTAAGTTACGGTAGTCCTATACACAGTGTGTAAATTTGCTGGCATTGCGTTCTATACATTGTTCATTTGAGGAAATAGACGCAAATGCAATCGAGGAAGAAGTGAGGAGAAACGCTCCCGAATTTTTTCCGCCGGACTGTCAAGTTCGCAATGAGCGGAAATCGTGAAAGGGTCAGCCAGACGAGTTGGAGCGCATATTTGTCGGACATTTGGCTGCGATATTCTAAGGTAGAGTCGTCGTGATGTGATGCTTAGTGGTGTAGACTAGTCAGACATGGCAGGTTGACGAAGCAAAAAGCAAATTGTTCCCGGTTTAGTGCTAATTTACGCAAAATTGGCGCCACAAGCGAAAAATTGGCTATTTTAGGCTTGAAGACAAAATCTCGAATACTCGTTGCGCCGCATTGAAAATGTTGACTGTTTTGAGCGTCGCAGCAAAGACTCTGCTAATTGCGCCGCATGCAGAAAGTTTCGCAATTTGTAGTAGGTATCACATTTTAATATTTTCACAGCGCCCGCAGGCAACACGTTTTGTACTACTCTACTGGGCATTGCCGCCCTAGGCCCTCTGGCTACTTCATTTGTCTTGCTTGTTTGAATTTTGGTTTGCCTGCAATAGCTGAGGTAATTTTGTTTAGTGTGTCCAGCTTCATCACCTTCTGAGTGTGGTCGCTTCTGCCACCATGTCGTCGTCGTGTCGGTCGAGCGCTTCGCGATTTCCCTGCCTCTACAGTTCTACACCCTGGTGTGAAGCGTGGCCAATCCGACCCGAAATGACTCATTCCGTCCAAGACTGTGACATCTGAAAGGTGAGTAGCTGCACAAAGTGAAGGTTCATTATCTCCGTGGCACCATTTGGCCAAACGCGTGCAATACTCTTGCAGAGGCGCGTGCCCAATAGCTCGCTCCCAGTGGAGCGTGAGTGTGACAACCACTGGCAAACAGAGACATGGCAGTGGACTCTGACGCCAACTTCACCAAGGACCTCCTCTCCTGCTGACTGGAAGGGCCACGTGGAGTGGACGCTGCGACTGGCCTTCTCTTCCTCCATTGCTTCGCCTCTATTGACTGACTCTACTGGCTGAACTGCGTCACCTATGGGAGCTTTCACTTCATGCTTTCACTCCTGAAGCTGCTGGGACAACTGAAGAGAGGACGTGAAGAGCGCCGTTAGGTCCAATCGATCGCGTTTGTTTGTTTGTTCGTTCCTTTTGTAGAATAAACGTCAAACCTTGTGTTGTCGTGTTACTGCGAGTGAGGTGATCGTGTTCAGTGTGAGTGGATGACCTGACTTGTTGCAGTGCCTCCCTCCCGCTCTGAAGCTTATGCGATGTAGTTAGGTAGCTTTCCAGGCGTTTCTGTAAACGTCCCCAGTTGCACTGCAAGAAGCTAGCGCATCCACTTGGTGTTATCCATAAGTCTCTGATGATTCACTGGAGAGGCGTCTGCTCCAACTTGTGAAAGCTCATCTCCTTTGTAATGTCTGAAAATTGCTGTAACGTAAACAAGCCTACATAATTGTTATACTACCTAATATGTATTATATACAGTATTTGTACTATAGGCGTTGTTACCCTTGTGTTGAGTTTCGATTGCCGTTGACACGCCAAACAATGTCATTCTTATGCCAGACGATGCTAGCAAGCCGAATGCAATTCTCTTCTTTAGTAATACCTACAAATGCATAAGATTTTTGAGAGTATTTGTTTCGTCTCTGTCAAATTTCTGAACATATAGTTCTGCAATTATAATCATTTGAAAGTTGTGCTACATACATCATGTAATGCAGAGGCGTACATTTTAATAACATGTTTTAATTTAGTAATGCAAACAAACCTTGTAAGATTTTTGCACTTTCTCGTCTTGTCTCTTCCAAATTTGTATAGACAGCTGTGGCCAAGTAACCATCTCCAAAGGTTGTGATATGCAATGCTATACTGAGGCATACACTGTAATGACATTTGAAGCGCGTCTTTGGCAAATTGGGCTCGGCACTGGTGTGGCGCGCGACCGTACCTAGTTCAAACTTGGGCACTTGAAATTGGCAAGGCGTACTGTAGTTTGTTGTTCTCGTTGGGGAGCAGATGTCTCAAAGGTGATAGGAGCATACTTGAGAGTTCGGTGACGAAACGCTGTGCCAATTGAAGTATTTGATTCTCTTCAGCTATCGTCGTGCTACTGTCGATTTCGTGCGTTGTCTTGATTGGTACAGTATTACGGTACTGTACCTATTCGAATCAGACCTGAGACCCTTCCTGAGACCTTTGACCATTCCTGAGACCTTTGACCATTCCTGAGACCGTTGACAATTCTGAGACTCTTGACAAACTGCTTCGACTGAGAGACCTGCTACCTGGACAACTGAGACAACTGCAAGGACCCCTGACACCACAGGCTGAGACCATGACGACGTCCTGCGACCTTGGTATGTCCTTCAGTGTTGTGGGCAGTCCTTTCGAAAGCGTGCAAGTGATGAAGGAGACTGACGGACGAGGTGTGAGACCGCTGAATCCCAGGGCGATGGTGACCCCTCTCTGGAGCATCAACTCGAATTCGTACGAGAAGTGTGACACTGTCGAGAAGTCGGTTGACAGTTTCCTCAGTGGATTCAGTGGTCCCAAGCACTCGTGCGCGATCGACTCCTTCGTGGACATGATGGCCATGACCGTGATCCCTGAATTGCAGCACACTCAACCCGTTGGCCCCCTCATGGAGAAGCTGCAGACCAATTTCGCTGGACGCCGACTCTGCACTCAGAGAGTGGAGAACTTCAAGGAACGCAAGAAGCCTACTGAGGACCAACTGGCCAACTACACTCTGAAGGCCAGAATGAACGTCTCCTACATGGCTGAACCCGTCTGGGACACTGCCCTGACCCTCTTCCCCAAGGACTTTGAGCCCAAAGGCACTGCCTTCGCGGCTATCAACAGCCTGCCAGATGGACTGACTAGCACGGACGCTGAGAAGGCCAAGATTGGACTGGAAGTGAAGACCAAATGCGAGAATGGCCACATCTGCACCAAGCACGAGGCCAAAATTGTCGTAAACGCGCCCATTGACGTGACTTCGACTGAGACGTTGCAAGACAAACTGAACGACGGCCTACAACTGTTCGAACTGGAGTTCTGCGGTCACGTGGACTGTTTCAACAAAGGGGTGAAGCGAACCATCGAGACTCTGGATCCCAAGCAGTTTGTCTTTCTGGACGCCAACTTTGAAGACGCTGAACACACCTTGCGATTGAGTGTCCCAGAGGTGTTGAAAGTTGGCGAAGTGTCGTACCGTCCGATTGGCCTGATTCGCCATGCCAGTGCTCACTTTGTCGCTGTGACTGAATTTGTGCCTGGACAGTGCTTCATTTTGAATGACTTGCGTACCACTTCACCTTGTACTGTGTCGCTCCAGAAGTGCTGTGAGTTGCTCTCGGCATCAGACACTGGCTACAGTAGTCCGCTGAAAGGTGTGACTCTGATGGTGTTGCGACGAATCGAACCAACTGGACCGCTGGCTCACTCCCAAGCGCAAATCGAGAGCGTAGACCAAGACCATCAGCCCTGCCACGTTCCAGTTGAAGAGGGACCGTTCACTGTAGTGACGCACAGTAGAAAGAGACGCCAAATCACTAGACAAATGGCTGCCATTGAGCCGCACACTTTGCCATCTAAGCAAGATTTCCAGACAACTGACAGAAGTAAGCGAGCAAGAGTGGAGAATACTCAAGCTGAAAAGCCGCAATTTGTGCCCAGTAGCCAAGACTTGCCTGAACAAACCACTCGGCGACTGTCGATAGCGCAAAGACAAAGACAAAGAAACAAAGAGAGGCAGCAATCGTTGAAACATCAACGGACAACAATGGCGTCACCAGACAGTGAGGTAGTTAAAGCAATAGACCGAGCGCGCAAACGACGTTCGAGGGACGCTATGACTGAAGATGAAATAGAGACAGACAGACGATCGAATCGCATACAAATGCAACGTTCCAGAGATGCTAGGACTAAAGATGAAATAGAGACAGATAGGCAATCGAATCGCACACACATGAAGCGTTCCAGAGATGCTAGGACTGAAGATGAGATAGAGAGAGACAAACAATTGAATCGCACACATATGAAGCGTTCTAGAGACGGTAGAACTGAACACCAGATAGAGCTAGACAAACAATTGGACCGTATACAAAGGCAACGTGCCAGGGACGCTAGAACTGAAGATGAGATAGAGACAGACAGACAATTGAATCGTACACACATGAAGCGTTCCAGAGGCGCTAGGACTGAACACGAGATAGAGCAAGACAGACAATTAGACCGTACACAAAGACAACGTGTCAGGGACGCTAGGACTGAAGATGAGAAAGTGACAGATAGACAATTGGACCGTCAACACAGACAACGTGCCAGATCAAATAGACCTTTGCCCGCAATTGAGATCGAATACGAGAAGTGTTGCAGTTGTGTGACTAGAACCCCTTGCATGAGCTGTTTCAAGCTGCTATTTCATGACCAGTCACAAGACATAAAAACATTTTCACCAGCGTGCGTGACAATTGGACTGAAGAAGTCTGACAAAGTATGTAATGTTTGCCAACAGAGTCTGAAACAAGACAAGGTCCCAGCTCGTTCGTGGTACAATGGCCTCTCTCTTGATCCAGTCCCGGATGTTATCCAGACACTGAACTTTCTTGAGCGACGATTTGTGTGCAGAATACAGACATACATGACATTGCTTGTTTTGCCGAAAGGAGGACAATATGGCCAATATGGCATGAGTGTGCATTTTCCAAGCGAACCGAGAGAAATTTTAAGAATTTTACCTAGAAATTTTCAGAACGTGGCAGTTCTTTGTACGTCGGCAAATTACACTGGGGCAGTCAGAGTTCCCTTAGTGCATGCTGCATTGTTGTGGCTTCAGACAAAGAATCCGCTGTACAAAGACGTTCACATAGACCACTCGACCCTACAGGATACTGATCCTACTGATGAGCAATTAGACCTTGACGATTTCATTGAGTCTGGAATGATTCCTATTGACTATACATTTCCAAATCTGTCCGTGAAAGACTTACTTGGCTCACAAGCACCAAATGTGGCGTTTCCTAGAAGCACTGGCCAACCAGTTAGCTTTGAAGACACTGATCATGCAGAATCACTGGCATATCCCTGGCTGTTTCCACTGGGACGCAACGACTGGTCTGAAAAGAGAGACATTAGACTAACCTTATTAGACTACCTGCAAAGTCGACTGCTTCACAAAGACCGTCGCTTCAGATGTGACATTCCATACCTTGTGACAGCTGTCAATCGATATGAGACGAAGAGACTAAAGCAGCTTTGTGATGTATACATGAATGTCAAGAAAACGCGCACAAACCCACCAGAAGATTCAAACAAATCTGCGTATGTCACTGCACAAGACGTTTTGTCCATGGGTGAAAACTCAGATATTCTTGGCCACTCTTTGGTATTCATGAAAAATATTAGAGGCACCGCGGCATATTGGAAAGACCAGCTGTTTGACCTTCTTGCGAAACTCAGAACAATTGGTCCTCCAGACATCTTCATGACACTGTCCATCGACGATCACAACTGGCCAGAGCTTGAAGCGTTGATGAGAAATGAACTAAAAGAGGACTTCACAACTCTCAGAGAAGCAGTCAAGAAAGACCCTGTTACAGTTGCCCAGTACGCGATGAGAAGATTTAAGGCTTTGGTTAACTATGTCAAAAGGTCAAAGCTGCTTGGAACCGTGACTGACTACCATGCCAGAGTTGAGTTTCAAAACAGAGGCTCAGTACACTTTCATGTCTTTTGGTGGATAGAAGATGCACCGAGCGTTCACAAGGGCAGCAGCGCTGACGATATAGTGAGATATATTGACAAAGTGGTATCCACAGACCTTCCTTCTAAATCCGAAGAGCCTCTGCTGTATGAATTGGTGATGTCGAAGCAATTCCATAAACATACTGACACTTGCAAAAAGAATAAGAACGCAAAATGTAGATTCAGTTATCCAAGAAGGCCATGCGCGAAGACGAGACTGCTGTATGAAGTAGAGAAAAGCAAGAGAAAGGTGACATTTTATGAAACTAGACGTCCAGAAGGCTGCGAGAACCTTAATTGCTACAACAAAGACATAATGAAACTCTGGCGTGGACATCACGACATTCAGTTGGTTAGTGGATCACATGGTTTGGCCTATTACGTGTGCAAGTACTGCATGAAAGCAGAACCTTTGGAACTAAAGACTAGATTAGCTGAAGAGATTCGTAACATGACTAAACTGAAGCTGACACAGAGCGGACGAATGCTCCGCCTTGGGATGTGCATGCTCAAATGCAGACGACTGACCTGTCAAGAAGCTGCTTTTCGACTTTGCGGATTAGAAATGGTGCTCTCGTCTCGCACGACTGTGAAAATAAGCACTATTAGAGAAGAAAAGAGAGTTAAAAAGCTCAAAAAGATTGAAGACATACGACAACTCGCTGAAAGAATACCTAGCTCAACTGATGTTTTTGAGGACAATGCAATTGACACTTACCGCAAGAGGCCAAAGGTCTTAGAAGACTTGACCCTTTATCAGTTGATCAGCTGGTATGACCGTGTTTCTTTCGACACAAAAGGTGCACAGTTGCTTCCACTGCTTGACGAGAGTGGCAAACTTCGAAAGAGGCGTCAGTTCAAATGCATTAGAACTTCGTACATAAGCATGAGCACGGATGACTATTATTACTCGTTGATTTTGTTGCACTATGCTCATAGAACTGAGAAGCAGCTGCTAGAAGGCTTTGACTCTGCAAGGGAGTCATTTGAGGCAAAACAATCCAGAATGAATTTTGACAACTTATCAAACGACTCATTCGTTAGTGAAGTGCTAGAGGCTGCAAAACGACTGAAGCTCAACCAAATTCTCTTGGACGAACATGACGCCGCTGAAACCGATCGTGGTGCTCCCATTCTATTTGACAATGACACGGTGTTCACTGAAAATGCGGACACTTGCGTGACAATAGACCAAAGTGCTGGTGCTGCCGATCAGACTCAAGATGACGTCATTGTCACATCTGAAGAAGACCAAATATGGCATACCCTGACCACATCAACAGACACATTTAGCGCTGAAGAGGCTGTCGATTCTCTGTCAAAAGACCAACGGCGCTGCCTGAAGTACATTCGACGTAATATTGATTCGTCCAACCAGCTCATGATCGCGATATTTGGCAACGCTGGCACTGGAAAGTCTCACTTTTTACGAGTGTTGGCTGAATGCTTGAAAGTGATGTACAGCGAGTTTCCTGGCCATGACCCTGTAATAACTGGCGCTTATACTGGCCTTGCGGCCAAGAATATTGGAGGCCACACCCTTCATTCGCTTCTGAAGCTCCCAATCACTAAGAAGGACAGAGATGGCTCACTATTGTACTATCCTCTTAGCCAGAAGGTTATGTCACTTGTGAAAGAAAAACTCGGACAGAAGAAATTTTTCATAATTGACGAAATTAGCATGGTTGGATTGACGACATTTCAAAATGTTCACAGACGGCTTTCAGAGATATTTCAGAATGACAACAGTGGAATGAACAGTGACCCATTTGGTGGAATGAACGTGATTGTGGCTGGGGACTTCTTCCAATTGCCTCCGATAAAAGAAGAAATGTGCTTCAACCACCCATTGTTTGACAGTTTTGACTTTATTTGGCTGGAAGAAAACATGCGACAGAAGCACGACAAGCCCTGGTGTCACTTGCTCGACAGAGTTAAAGTTGGCCAATTGAAAGATGGGGACTTGGAGACACTTATGCGGCGCGTGCGAACAAAGGACGCTTTGGCAAAAATTGACGTGGCAATGCGACTTTATCCTAAAATTAAGCAGGTCGAAGCTTTCAACAGCGAGAGGCAACGACAACTAGACGCTCTGACCGAAGTATTTCAAGCTACTGACATCTATTCACTTAATGACATTGCCAGTGGATGCTCGGCCGATCCAAAGCACGTCCCAAAAGATGATCGAGACGCTGGAGGCCTTCTAAAGAAGCTTGAAGTGTCTGTTGGAACAAAGGTAATGCTGACAAGAAATTTGTGCTTTGATTTAGTCAATGGCGACACAGGAACAGTTGCCAAGTTCCAGAGAGATGAAAACGGACACATAACTTGCATAGTTGTCCAATTCGACAATCCAGATATAGGCGGTGAACTCCAAGAAGAAGATGGCTACATTCCAATTGAAAGAATCGAGACCGAATACAATCACTTTGGCAGATTCATTGCTAGAGCTCAGTTCCCCCTTATCCCAGCGTGGGCAGTGACAATTCACAAATCTCAAGGAATGAGCCTTTCGTCAGCTGCTGTCCATATTGGAGACGAGATTTTTCAGTCGGCACAGATTTATGTCGCGCTTAGTCGCGTTAGAAGCTTGACTGGACTTTTCATAGAACATTGTCCGAAGAGTTGTATTAAGATTAATAGAATGTCACCCAGAAAGGATGTGATGGAATGGGCGCTTAAGGCTAGAGACAAGTGGAAAGCCCTCAAATCCAAAATTGACTCTACAGATTACGGAAACGATGGACAAAACACAAAATTCACAGGCACTCACACTCAACAGCGACACTTTTCGAAACACTGACACGTTATTGAGGAAACCCTGCATTGACAATGTTTGACACACTGACGTATGATTGAAGAAACACTGACAATAAGACCTAATCTGTCCTCTACAATGCCATCACCAGGACTCCACTCCCTAAGGTATGTACTTAGCAGCGCTGGAATCTAAACGTTGTAGTTTCACGTTACACATCTGTTATAATCTATTTGTTGTTTCAGGAATCGCGCTCTTTGACTCCACGAATGAAGCTCATCCCACTCTCTGCCGCCAATCCGTGCACTGCCTATTTCGCCGCTACCACAATATGACTTCAACTAAATACACCTGCGACGCGGCGGTTGATGCTGTTCATCATCCGAGCTGTACGTTGTCACAAAATACACGTTTAGTTCAATCTTGCGTACACGGCCAACGTTTAAGGAGAGACGGCAGAGCGCTGGCCCACAACTACATTTTGGGCCTCCGTCATTGCTGCTGTCGTCTGAAAGTTCCTCAATTCAGCAAACCGGGTGCTTTTGTTTGATTCGATTCGCGACAATGGAACCATACGCACATATGTACTAGCCAACCTTTAGGATCAGGCGGCTGGGCGCTGGCCCACAACTATATTTGGGGTCTCCGTCATTGCTGCAGCCGTCTGGAGATCCCATACGTCAAGAGCGCAGGTTACTGTTGTGCAACACTTTCGCTTACGTTTGATTAGAACTTTCGACGTACCGTATGTTTCAGAGAAGTGTACCTCAACTGCACCTCGACTTGTGGGAGTGGAGTAGAAGGGCGAGGAGTTGAGTTGGAGCAAGAACGTCTGTCACGATTACCGATTGTTGGCTATACTGTTGTTGCCTACTGTACGATTGTTGCCTACTGTACGATTGTTGCCTACTGTACTTGAGCAGATCTCCGTTGTATACAGTGTCGCATTTTCAACGTTTCCTGTAGGACGAGATTTCGTTCTTTTGTGTTAGAAATTGTCCGCTGTCCATGCCCTGCCACTAGCTCGTCAGGCGAATAATTCGATTTTGACATATTTGTGATTTTAATTCTACATAGTTCGAAATTGCAATGTCTAAGAATTGCGAAACTAAATCACAAATTCTTGTTGGCGTACGGGCTTTCCATTTCTGCATTCACATTCGTCAATAAATACCGTCCTATATTTGTCACTTTACGGAATTTTGACAAATAAATCGCGTATTTCTATCGAATTCCGCATTCGCGAAAAGTTTCTTCTGTGTTACAAATTATCCGCGATTTGTGCCCTTGCCATTTCTGAAGTAATTGCCCCGCTAGCTCGTCAGACAAGAAAGTTGACTTTCGACATTTTCATATTTCGATTGTGAATATCTCGAAAATGCGAAATTAGCAACAGAAACGGACATCGGATCCGTACTCAGCGACCTCGACTCTACTTGACCACATATGTCACATATTGTACTTCGGTGCGACGGACACACACACACACAGACACACAGACAGACATTGTCAACCGTATATATACACCTCGCCGCGCTGAGGCGCGGCGAAAAAGGTGTTTGTGGGCTAAAAGAGGGGGGGCGGGGGGCCAGGATACTGTCAGTAGGTGTGAATGTGAGCGGAGGGGGACCGAGAATCCAGAGGGGAGAGAGAAAGGAGTTAAGAGTAGAAAAGAGGGGTGAAAAGAACCCGAAAGAGTTTGGAAAAGGGGAAACAGAAGCCTGCTTCGGGCTTAATTGCGCGGGTGTCTGGGGGGGGGGGGCTTGACTTAGAGCGGGGGGGGGGCTACTACGACTCGCGTCGCGTCGGGGGAGTGAAGAGTAGAGAGAGTTTTAGAGCGCGAGGGGAAGGGTATCCGAGGGGGGGGTGTGTTAGGGGGAGGAAGGTGGGAGACATAGCAGAGCGAAAAAGAAGGGAGAGGGCCGAAGACCAGGGGGAGGATCCGAAAACAAAAAGATGTTTAAGGTAGAAAAGAGGAGTAAAGAAGAAAAAAAGAGGGGAGGAAAGGGAAGCAGACGTGGGCCTGGGGCATTATTTCTGGTCTACGAGGGGTTGGGGGGGGGGGCTCGAGGGGGGGAGGGGCACCCCGGGTCGGCCCCGGAGCGGTGTGGCGGAAGTAGGTCGGAAGTTTAAGGAGTTTCGCAATACGGCGGCGAGGGGTACGCGAGTAATGAACGCGTAGTGAGAAGTCGAAAGGAAAAATAAAGTAAAAATGTAGAGCGCACCACGGCCTACGAAGCGAGACAAAAAAAAGAAAGGGAAGAAGGATGGGGGGAGTGCGGGAGAAAGAGAGAGGAGAAGAGAGATGGTAATGGTATGTTGTGGTATGCTCGTACTGGTGGGTGGCGGGGGCTGGAGCTCCCTCCGGGGGTCGCGGCGCGGACACGAAAACAAAATATCACGCTCATAATATATCTGTTGTTGTGTGTTAGTTGTGTGTCTTTTTTTTTTTAATGATAAAGTGAGGATATTTTTGTTGTGGGAGTGAATAAAGCCGGAGCGAAGCCAATGTTGCGAGGGAAGACCACCCAAAAGGGGTGGCCGCGGGGGGGGTCAAGGGGGCCGCACCAAAACGGGAGGGGGCTTCCTTCAATCTCAGTAAAAATTCAAAGCTCAAAACCACTCCGCTTTTTAAAAGAGACTTGTTATATGACACCCCTCGAATTTGCCGAAAATTTTCACCCCCGTGCAGCGCCATACGCACGTCGAACGTACGTACGTACGAACGCCGGGCAAGAGTAGAATTTTGGTCCTATGAAGTACACGTTAAAGAGGTAATGAAATGGAGTCATTTTGAAGGGCCATATCTTGAAAACCACAACACCTAGGACGCTGCGGTAACTTGCACGTGACTTGGCTGACGAAATACTATAACATACTTAACAAGTCTCTTTTAAAAAGCGTAGCGGTTTTGAGCTTTGACTTTTTACTGAGATTGTAGCAAGGCCCTTTCCGGTTTCGTGCAGCGGCTTTGACTCACCTCGCGACTACACTTTTTGGAGTGGTCTTGCTACGCAACATTGGTATCGCTCGGGTTTAATTCTTTAAACCAAGAAAATCATCTTTTCAGACTAAATTTAAAAAAAACACTGGAATCTAACGCAATACAGGTTAATTGTGAGCATGATTTGATGCTGGCTTGCAGTGAGCTCTTCAACGATATCAAGATCGCTCCTCTGCAACGCACGAGTGCCAAGATATAGCAAACCAAAGTATGCAGTTTTCATCGCGTTTTGGTTACTGTAGCCCTCTTATTGACCTTTTGAAACTTTTTATTGTCGGATTCTTGCTCAGGAGGTCGAGCGCTTCATTTTGATATGCGATTCGACTAGGTTCGATGAAGTTTTGACTTTTCGCGGACAGTACTTCGGGATACTGTAGCGCGCAATTCTTAAAACTTGTTATTATTTCGACGTCACAGTTCGCGAGAGTAGTCCCAGGGATACTCGCCGATGTGTCGAACTCAACTCAGCGACGTCAGACAAGCGAGTTATTAAGCCCGAAGCAAGCGTGTCGTTTCCAGTTTTCGACGCGTTTTGGATACTGTAGCTCTCTAGTTAAACTTTTAAAACTTTTTTGTCGGATTCGTGCTCAGGAGCTCGAGCGCTTTACTTTGATATGCGATTTGACTAGCTTCGGTCAACTTTTGTCTTAAAATGGACCCCACTTTGGGATACTGTAGCGCGCGAGTTTGAAAATTTATTCCAGTTTTGAACACTCAGATGGCGAGAGTAGTTCGAGGGCTACCCGTCGATGTGTCGAACTCAACCCAGCGACGTCAGACAAGCGAGTTATTAAGCCCGAAGCAAGCGTGTCGTTTCCAGTTTTCGACGCGTTTTGGTTACTGTAGCTCTCTGTTTAAACTTTTGAAACTTTTTGTTGTCGGATTCGTGCTCAGGAGCTCGAGCGCTTCACTTTGATATGCGATTTGACTAGCTTCGGTCAACTTTTGTCTTAAAATGAACCCCACTTTGGGATACTGTAGCGCGCGAGTTTGAAAACTTATTTTTGGTTTGACTACTCAGGTGGCTAGAGGAGTCCGCAGGCTACTCGACGATGTCTCAAACTCCACCCTACGACGTCGGACGAGCGAGTTATTAAGCCCGAAGCGAGCGTGACCCACATACGCACGCACGCACGCACGCCGAGCTCTTGATAGGGTTCGCTCGGCTGAGGCCGAGCGAAACAAGCTGTGTGTGTAAAAAGTTCAACCTATACTTTGTGTCTGTCAAATCTTGGTGAACAGTATAGCGAATTTCATTCGCATAATTAGCCGCATCTAGCGAAGGTATCTTGAAAACGTGTACCACAATTCAAATGCAGCTATTACCACGATACGGTTGTCTGTACAACTGATCTAAAGCTCAGTGATATCGCCGCGTTCGCTATATGGTATCGGCATGATACGACGCCGTTCATCTGAAGTTTTATACCTGTGGGAATACGCCACATCGAACAAAAAACTTGCCAACCGTTTGGTGCAGTCGTTCTCTACTAGGAATTTCGTTTGGTGTACGCATTTCTGCGTTATGACGCTTTTCACAATTTGTAGATTTTTGGCAAATTGTGGCGTATTTCTACAAAATTCCACAATTGCAAACAATTTTTTGTGTTACAAATTATCCGCGGTCTATGCTCTTTCGATTTCTGAAGAAATCTCGTCGCTAGTCCATCAGGCGACAAACTCAATTTTTGACTTTTTTATATTTTAATAACAAATATCTCTAAATTGCAGTATTTCAAAGCTGTAGAACCATGTCACAAATTCTTACTGGCTTACGACCTTTCAATTTCTGCATTCATATTCGTCAATAAATGACGTTCTATTTTTGTCAATTTATGAAATTTTGACAAATAATTGCGTATTTCTATGAAATTCCGCATATGCAAAAAATTTCTTTTGTGTTACAAATTGTCCACGGCCTATGTTCTTTCCATTTCTGAAGAAATTTCGCCGCTACCTCATCAGGCGAAAAAGTCGATTTTCGATATTTTCATATTTTAATTGTAAATATCTCCAAATTGCAGTTTTTCAAAACTGAAAAACTATGTCACAAATTCTTACTGGCTTGCGACCTTTCAATTTCTGCATTCACATTTGTCAATAAATTAAGTTCTATTTTTGTCAATTTATGAAATTTCGACAAACAATTTCGTATTTCTATCAAATTTCACATTTGCAAAAAATTTCTTTTGTGTTACAAATTATCCGCTATCTGTGCTCTTTCCATTTCTGAAGAAATTTCGCCGCTACCTTATCAGGCGAAGAAGTCGATTTTTGACATTTTCATATTTTAATTGTAAATGTCTCGAAAATGCGAAATTAGCAACAGAAACGGACATCGGATTCGTACTCAGCGACCTCGACTCTACTTGACCACATATGTCATATATTTTACTTCGGTGCCACGGACGGACACACACACACACAGACAGACAGACATTGTCATCCGTATATATACACCTCGCCGCGCTGAGGCGCGGCGAAAAAATAGCGAAATCGGTGCGGGTCGAAAAAAAAATGTCCACGCAGAGGTCGATCTTCTCAGAAAGCGCCTCTTTGCTCGACTAAAGCATCGTAACAGCCGCTGTTACGATGCTCATTCTCGTTAAGCTTTGTATCTGGCCACCTATACTGCCTGCGTATTCAGTACGAAACATGATCTCTAGCTATCCCGTTGAGCGCTGAGAACAACATACATAAGCAGGGCATTTGATTCATACTTACGACGCATGCATCCGAGGGGACGACTGACAATCACAGGCAAACCATTCACATGGCGGGTGTCCCAAAATTCCTCCCCCTTTATCCCCAGCCCCCTTCCCCAACGGCAGCACGCCGTATGGGAGTTATCAAAGTCATGCTTCCAGTTTCCACACACGATAACGAATGCCTCAAACCATGCGCAAATGCGGGCGTGAAACGTACAGTAGATCGGTCACTGACGCTCTCCCTTCTGCGATATTCAGAGGAAGAGCGCAGTCACAAGAAGCAATCAAGCCAGACAGACAAACAAGATTTGCTTGTTCATTGCGCGAAACCGTTGAAGGCAACAAAAGTCGTTCTCGTGTCGGTTAAGCTCTATGTATAAACTAGGCCACCACATCGGCGTCAATTTGAACGTGTTTGCGCATGCGCGCCAACGTGTCCTACTATACTATAATGAATTGTAGTATAATAGTATAGTATAGTATAGTATGGCATACTATACTATACTACAATTTAGTCCGGAATTGTAGTATTATACTATACTATACTACAATTCAGTCCATACTACAATTAATTGTAGTATATTGTACTACAATAATTGTAGTATAGAGGAAAATCTGCAAGTTAAGGAATAATTCAGTGGTACCTGCTTGATGGGGTGGTCAATTTGTGCCAAGAGGCTGTTATTCGACGCCCCAGGTAACACGTAGTTTGACAACTGTGACCCAGGTATGCATCATGACGCAAACACGCCAATAATCCCCCTCCTCTTCTCCAACTTCGAGTAAGTCTTGTCCAGGGACGACGTCATGAGTAAGGCTCATTGGAGTATTTTCGGTACTTGGCTTTGGATCACTACACGACAACTAATCAATCGTTTCTCTTAGAGTCGTTCTACTGAACGATCTGACGCATCGCTGTGCTCGAGAGGATCGTTTCTTGTCTACTTCGCTTGTAGAGTTTGACTTCCTCTTTGTTTGCAGGATTCGTTTCCAGAGTGAAGAGACGATGGCCGGATCTGCCAACTTCCACTCTAACGTCGCTCACAAGGTGGGCCAGTCGAGAGCTCATTCGAGCAAAGGCGACGTCGAGCTTCTTTGCGTTCGAGAGCTGAAATTTTACAGTGATTGGTGCATTGACGATTTGACGGTGTGTCAAAACATTGACGATTTCAACTGGTGAAAATTGAACGGTGTCGTATGGTATGTAGGTATGGTAAGGTTCAAAGTTCATGCTTTCTGCGTGACAAGCCGCGCTGATGAGGCAGACAGGCAAAACAAACCGGTTACCCAGATACAGTAACCCGCCTGTGCACGAATGTCGTCCAGTCCAAGAATTGCTGGCTCCCTTTGCACGATGCCCCTGTAATGGTAGGCGATCAGAGCCCCGTCGGCTTGCTTCAACATCAAAGAGGCCGCTTCGCGCAGTAGACTTTTCTCTCGCTCCGTGTCGCCGAAGGTGCGCACCTCCAGCCACCGATAGGGAACTGTTCTATCGTCGTCTGAAGTGGAACAATAGCATCAGTTTCGCATTTACGCCTGGATACGCTACGCAGACATTAGCACCAAAGCAAGCGCACTGCAAAGGTAATCTTTCCTCTGCCAATACCTTCCTCTCCAGTAGCGCTGCAGGTAGCACAAGACTGCAGCTTGAGTGAAGCCATTCTCCCTTGAGCTTCTGAACTACTTGCTGCGTCCTGAACTCGCATCAAATCCTCATTTGATACCGTAGCAAACAGAAACTGAAGTCACACCGATACAGTACCTGCGATATGCTCTCGCCATCCGCGTAGGTGCACTTGGCACGAACCAAGCATCTCACTCCGCCAAGCTCGTAGGACAGAAGTCGGAAGGAAACGGCGTTTTGACGGCCGCGAATGTCGAACACTTTGTTGATCAGATCCGCACGATACTTCGGGTTGGCGTAACAGCTCTGCTCCCCCTTGTCAATCACTATTGTGCTTCCAACCACGTCGAGGTTTAGATCCAGAGCCTTAACCGGTAGAGAAATCACTGTGACAAAGGCCTGCGCGCATACGTGTAAGCGCCAACCGGCCAGGGGGGGGGGGGGGGGGAGGGAGGATCGGGGGGGGGGGGGAGTATAGGACCCCTCAGGGAGGGGGGTCTGAGGCCCCTAGAGGGGGGTCAAATGACCTAAAAATTTTGCCAAAAAGTACCAAAAAATAAGAAAATTTTGCAAAAATAGGCCAAAAAGTGCCAAAAATCGCTTAATTTTGGTCAAAAACGTCCAAAATATAGTGCCGCAGGCGAAAATTTTGCTATTTTCAAGCGCCGCAGGCGAAATTTTTGCCATTTTAAAGCGCCGCAGGCGAAAATGTTTGAAAATCCTAGGGGAGGGGGGTCTTTTGGGAAGTAGGGGAGGGGGGTACCTGGGGGGTATGGGGGGGGGGGGTACACTTTCGGCTAGGGGGGGGGGGGGGCTTACCCCCCCCCCCCCCCCCCCCCCCCGGGTACACGTATGCCTGCCTGTGCGGTTCGACATGACGATGTGACATTGACGTGAATCGCTTCGTTGCGTGGCATGGAAAGCGACATACCAAGTCTCGCCTCTGCAAATGGCGATATGCCGTAAATGGACGCAATCCACCGCTTACCTGTTTCGTCATCAGCTCCCCGTTTTCTCCGCCCATGAAGAAGAGTTGCTTCAATGCTCCAGACGTGCAGATGACTGCGTAGTCCCCAAGACGAATGTCTGAGCTCGTCTCACAACTCACAGGATAACTGCTTATCACCACCTACACGACTGATTCTCCAATAAGCGCAGCAACACTGATCATGGTGTAAAGAGCATGGCACAGATAGTGAGAACATTTGAGGGAGAAGCCTCATTGGATGACCGTCATTACAACCTACAGCACACTCGAGTGTAGTCTAACTTCACTTCTGATGCGCAAGGTACCTACATAACTGGTGATTGACAATTGTGAGGCGGGCACCGGGTCTCAACTCGTGAATGTGGCAAAGCGGAACCTCCAGCGGACTATACTCGATCAGAGGCCGCCGAATCGCCTCTTGCTTCCTCTCCAAAGGTAGACCACAAACACCTGAAGGTTGTACAACAAGTGGTTACTGTTTACTTATAGTAGTTACCTAGTTAGTGTTACAGAGTAGTGTTACACATTCTTGCGAGCCTTTCCATTCTAAGCCAAGCTGGTTGTGCTCCGTTTCGAAGACGCTCCACCGTTGTGTCGAAGTGGAACGTTCCCAGCTCCACAACGTTGACTGGCCCCAGCAGTACGCCTTAATGCGAATTGTCTATTACTTCATGTAACACAAGATTGTAGTGTTCAGGTTTCGGAATACTGGAGCTGGCTAGCCATTTAGTTTCGTGCTATTGAAACACTGTAGCAGAGAACTCAACACAATTGCCCTCTGAACCTTGTCGTCTGACACGCTCACCATATCGCCTGACCAATAGTGAGTCGTCCGTGGCTTCGAATTTTGGCGGGGGTTCCACGAATCGTAGCCCGACCAATTCGCTGATTCGACGCTGCGCCCCAGCCATGTTGGCTCTGGAGCCATGAGGCTCTATTGCAACCTGAGTTGACAAGAGATTACTTATTAATGTAAGAATTTAAAAGGACAATTCTTGAAATAGCTTTCGATAACCTCGCGACAAGGCTGTCCATTCTTGAACACAACAGAGGTGAAGTTCACTTCAATTCTGACCGAGAATTCGTTGTTGAGCCACTTCACGGTCGACCCATTGACACCAATGATAGCGCTCGCCTTATGCTTCGGAGCGTAGATGTAATGCGTTGTCGAGGACATAGTTCAATTTACCTACGTACGTTGTGAATAGAGCGGAGAATGAAATTTTTGTATGAAACTGAAGCCTGAAAACGAACAGCGAGATTAAAATACTCAGGCAAAAGACGCTGAGAGTCAGTACCCAAAGGAAGTTCAGACCCACACACTGCTGTACGTCGAGCTGCGCGGTGTAGCGTACGAGCTTGGGCAGCTTCAAAGTCGAGATGAATCATGCTAGCGAAACGGCTGCTACGGTGATAACATATCCAAATCTTTCGCAATTCGGAAGATCACAACACCCCACTGTTAAATCACCGGTTGCTTCTCTTTGACAATGAATCGCGCTATAGCACTGCACAGCCGCCAGATAATGACTGCTTTGCAAGCTTTTCAATGGCTGTGTTTTGGTCAAGCAAGATCTCCGAGGCGAAGCGTCAATAATAATCTGTAGAAATTTCACTGTGTGAACTTTAGACAGCGGATGGCTAATGTTCGAAGTTTGGTTAGACTGCTTTGCCATGATCTTCTGCCAAGGTCACGCAACTGGAATAATTGTGAACACGTGCACCAAAGAACTGCTACAGTAACCTCGCTCTACATAGCACGACAGAATATGCTCATCGTCGCTCTATTGAGCGATCTGACGCATCGCTTGGCTCGACAGGATCGTCTTGCGTTCACTTCGCTTGTAGAGTTCGGGCTCCCGTGTGTTGGACGGATTTGTTTCAAGCGCAAACTGCCGATAGCCGTATTTTCCGACTTCCGCTCGCACGTCGCTCACAAGCTTGGCCAGAAGAGAGCCCATCCGAGCGAGAGCGATGTCAACCTTCGCTGGATTAGGGAGCTGAAATTTCGTGGAGATGGTTCTGACCATGTAGATGAGACTAAGGTGGACTCATGAAGTATGTACAGCTGTTTTGCCACTTGATGTGCTCAAGAGGAACATCCAATTGGAAGCCGTTACTTCCGCTGCTAAACCGATCGTATTACAGTAGTAGGTACGCAGGGTGACACATCTTATCACCCCCCCCCCCCCCCCCCCTTTGGACGTTGCGCCCTCGTGGGATCCAAGATGACCTCACAAAGCTTCTACCGTAAGTACTCCAATAAGCCCCCCTGCTGACCTCCGCCTTCTACGGCATGGCGCTGAAGTTGGGGAAGGGGGAGAGGGGCTTATCAGAGTATGTATTTACGGTTACCTTGTGCACAGAACTAACCGTGAATACTCCAATAAGCCCCCATGCTGACCTCCGCCTTCTACGACACGGCTCTGAAGTTGGGGAAAGGGAGGGGGGAGGGGGCTTATCAGAGCATTTACGGTATTCACTTTGCGGTGGAAAGGAAAGACATTTCCACATACATATGTAGCATCCAAGTAGAGCAACTCACCAGCTCACGAATTTCGTCCAGTCCGAGAATCGCCGGCCGCGGTGTCTGTTGAATTACGCCCTTGCGGTGGTAGGCGATCAGAGTCCCACCGGCTTGCTTCAACATCAAAGCGGCGGCTTCGCGCATCAGGCATTTCTCTTGTTGGCTGTGGTCGAAGGAGCGAAGTTCCAGCCAACGATAACGGTTCGTGCCGTCGGAGCCTGAATCAGAGCTCGATACATCCACTATGGCGCGAATTCGCTAACAGGCAGTTGGGCTTCTTCATTTATTTAAGTTTCTTACGTTTATTGCGTTTATTTAGTTTCCATTGCGCAACCAACAGATACAAAATTTGTTTGATTACTTTAACATAACAAACAGGTAGGTCAACATTTAATGTTCGCACAGCAAATGTCTCAAAACCTTCGATAGTGCTGGAGGCCGCAGACGACTGCAGCTTGAGTGACGGCAATTCCTGTTGAACTGCTGAACTGCTCGCCGCGGCTCTTGAGGCCTACGGTGTGATCAGAGGCTGCATTAACGCCATGACAGACAGAATCTGCACTCACCTGTGCCTGCACTACGCTCCCTCTATCCGCGTAGGAGCACTTGGCTCGAACCAAGCACTTCACTCCGCCTAGCTCGTAGGACAGAAGTCGGAAAGAAACGGCGTTTTCGCGGCCGCGAATATCGAACAGCTTGTCGATCAGATCGGCGCGATACTTCGGGCTTGCGTAGCAGCTTTGCTCTCCTTTGTCCATCACAATCGTGCTTCCGACGACGTCGAGGTTCAGGTCGAGGACCTTAACAGGACAGATGAACCGAACTGCTCATTCACAGCGGCATTGAATGGACGGTGTGAACTTTGTCTTTGAACAAGGCCGTAGTGGTATGGAGAAATGAACGCAACTCAGTCCTTACTTGTCTCGTCAAGAGCTCCCCGCTGTCTCCGCTCATGAAGAAGAGCTGCTTCAACGCTCCAGACGTGCAGATGACGCCGTAGTCCCCAAGGTTTATGCCTGAGCACGTCTCACAAGCCACTGGATAATCGCCTATGCTACTTAAGCCTACAGAGAGTCTAGCAGCAGTGATTCTTCCATAATCGGATGGTAACTAAGTACCTACAGGCATAAGGTTCAGCTGATGCATCTACCCAAGAAATACGGTACTGATTGACTCCTTGACTCGCAAACAAGCTTTGTCTAAAAACTGTGGCACCACGTTGGCATCAGTGCAAACTTGAGAGCGTGTGCGCGATAATGTGCACTGGACAGTGAAGTGCCGCTAGACATTTAGTAGACAATTTGGTGGGGTTTCGCCGCAATTGGTCTTTGTTCGTGGTACCTGATCCACATATGGATCAGAAGGTTCGCCGCAGGCACACTTTGCGCTTATAATTGTGGCAACTGATCCATAAATGGATCAGAGAAATTCGCCGCAGGCACACAGTGCAATAAAAGTGTCTAAATGAGACGACGCCCTATTGAAAAGGGTATAAATGGGACGACGCCCTATTGAAAAGGATATAAATGGGACGACGCCCTATTCTTTTAGGCTTAGTGCACAAAGATATGTTAAAATTTAAGCTGCTTGAAATTGTCGAAATTTAGGAATTCTAAAAAAAATATACCTAAATTCTTCAATTATAAAATCAGAAACTATTTGCCAAATACTTGACAGACTATGCCCAATGCATCAACGCAAAGACATTGTGAAATTTAAGCTGTTTAAAATTGTCATAATTTGATAATTTTGACAAAAACTTTGAAATATCCCTAATTTTGTTAATTATAAAATCTGAAACTATTTGATAAATACTTGGCAGACCATGCTCGACACATCCGTGAAAAGAAAATTTAAAATTTAAGCTGTTTGAAATTGTCGAAATTTGTGGATTTTAACAAAAACCTTACAAATATCCTAAATTTCGTTAATAATATACGCTGAAACTATTTGCTAAATACTTGGCAGGCTACGCTCGATACATCCGTGCAAAGAAACTTTGAAATTTAAGCTGTTTGAATTTGTGTATATTTGGCAATTTTGACAAAAACCTTGAAAATATCCCTAATTTTGTTAATTATAAAATCTGAAACTATTTGATAAATACTTGGCAGACTATGCTCGACACATCCGTACAAAGAAATTTTTTAAATTTAAACTGTTTGAAATTGTCGAAATTTGTGGATTTTAACAAAATCCTTAAAAATATCCTAAATTTCGTTAATTATATTCGCTGAAACTATTTGCTAAATACTTGGCAGACTATGCTCGATACATCCGTGCAAAGAAACTTTGAAATTTAAGCTGTTTGAATTTGTGTATATTTGGCAATTTTGACAAAAACCTTGAAAATATCCCTAATTTTGTTAATTATAAAATCTGAAACTATTTGATAAATACTTGGCAGACTATGCTCGACACATCCGTAAAAAGAAATTTTTTAAATTTAAACTGTTTGAAATTGTCGAAATTTGTGGATTTTAACAAAATCCTTAAAAATATCCTAAATTTCGTTAATTATATTCGCTGAAACTATTTGCTAAATACTTGGCAGACTCGGGCTTGCGTAGCAGCTTTGCTCTCCTTTGTCCATCACAATCGTGCTTCCGACGACGTCGAGGTTCAGGTCGAGGACCTTAACAGGACAGATGAACCGAACTGCTCATTCACAGCGGCATTGAATGGACGGTGTGAACTTTGTCTTTGAACAAGGCCGTAGTGGTATGGAGAAATGAACGCAACTCAGTCCTTACTTGTCTCGTCAAGAGCTCCCCGCTGTCTCGCTTTTTTTCGCCCGCCCTCAGGCGGGCGACACCCTACGAGAGCTCGGCGTGCGTGCGTACGTGCGTACGTGCGTACGTACGTAACGCTCCCAGATCTCGGCGTTGGAAAGTCGTAGAGCGGAGATCTTGGGCTCTACGGATAGGTCTTGACTCACTGATCATTCAGCTAAGAGGTTTCGAAATTCAAAAGTTTGAATTGCGCGCGCTACAGTAACCCGAAAGTCAAAACGCAAAACGGCTCTAACTCGCTCGTCTTACGTCGTAGAGCGGCAATCGACACGTCAGGTGAAAGCTCTCGACGTGCTCTTTCATGCGGCTACAAAACTTTGTTCAATTACGCAAATACGCACCGCTGAAACGCCATTCTCGGGATTTTGACGCTAAGATCGCTCTAACTCGCTCAACTTGCGTCATAGAGAGACGATCTCGAGCTTTTTGGATAGCTCCCAACTCACTGATCATTTGTTCTCCCATCGATCGAATTCAAAAGTTTGAATTTCGCGAGTTACAGTAACTCGAAGGTGCAAAAGCACAAAACGGCTCTAACTCGCTCGTCTTACGTCGCAGAGCGGCAATCGACACGTCAGGTGAAAGCTCTCGACGTGCTCTTTCATGCGGCTGCAAAACTTTGTTCAATCACGCAAGCACGCACCGCTGAAACGCCATTCCCGGGATTTTGACGCTAAGATCGCTCTAACTCGCTCAACTTGCGTCATAGAGAGACGATCTCGAGCTTTTTGGATAGCTCCCGACTCACTGATCATTTGTTCTCTCATTGGTAGAAATTCAAAAGTTTGAATTTTGCGAGTTACAGTAAAATTGAATTTTGCGAGTAGAAGGTGCAAAAGCACAAAACGGCTCTAACTCGCTCGTCTTACGTCGTAGAGTGGCAATCGACACGCCAGGTGAAGCTCTCGACGTGTTCTTTCATGCAGCTACAAAACTTTGTTCAATTACGCAAACACGCACCGCAGAAAACGCCATTCTCGCGATTTTGACACTAAGATCGCTCTTTGCTACATGCAGAAGTGCGACACGGTTTGATTGCTCGTAGTGCGCTCTTTTGTGCTCTGTCAATTGTCTGCCTAAACTTTTTCAAGTTTTTGTCACTTTTTTAAAAGCGTTGCTTGAAAGAGGGATGTTCTTGCTCTAAAAGCCAAAGCGCGGGCGAAATCAATATTGCTAATGCAATACCCTCTTGCGAAGCGGGGGCTCATGAAGCGGAGCATGCGGGCGATGAACTCTCGCACTCTCTGCAGAAAGAACGCAACTCTTTGCAATGTCAGTCAGAATACAAACTCAACTTTTTAATACCGGAGCTTGTTCGCCGCGCCTCAGCGCGGCGAGGTGTATATATACGGATGACAATGTCTGTCTGTGTGTCCGTGTGTCTGTGTGTCTGTGTGTCTGTGTGTCCGTGGCACCGAAGTAAAATATGTGACATATGTGGTCAAGTAGAGTCAAGGTCGCTGAGTACGGATCCAATGTCCGTTTGTGTTGCTAATTTCGCATTTTCGAGATATTCACAATTAAAATTCAAAAATGTCGAAAATCGACTTTTTTTTAAGGGGGGGGCGGGGTTTTTGGGGGGGGGGGGGGGGGAGAGGGGGGGGGTGTTTGTGGGAGTCTGGGGGTTTGGGGCTCCCGGTAGGGGGTTTTTGGTTTTTGTCATCCCCATTTCCGAATTTCAAGCGCTTACTTTAATCTTCTTTGCGGGTGTGTGGAGCATGTCCGCCGTTTTAGCAATTTTGGGATTTATTTTAGGGATTGGGTTTTTTTTGGGGTTTTTGTGGAAATTCCCAAATTTCGACAATTTCAAACAGCTTAAATTTCAAAACTTCTTTTCACGGATGTGTCGATCATAGTCTGCCAAGTATTTATTAAATAGTTTCTGGTTTTATAATTAACGAAATTAGGCATATTTTCAAGGGTTTTGTCAAAATTCCCAAATTTCGACAAATTCAAACAGCTTAAATTTCAAAACTTCTTTGCACGGATGTATCGAGCATAGTCTGCCAAGTATTTAGCAAATAGTTTCAGCGAATATAATTAACGTAATTAGGTATATTTTCAAGGTTTTTGTCAAAATTCCCAAATTTCGACAATTTCAAACAGCTTAAATTTCAAAATTTCTTTTCACGGATGTGTCGAGCATAGTCTGCCAAGTATTTATCAAATAGTTTCAGGTTTTATAATTAACGAAATTAGGCATATTTTCAAGGGTTTTGTCAAAATTCCTAAATTTCGACAAATTCACCAGCATAAATATCAAAACTTCTTTGCATGGATGTATCGAGCATAGCCTGCCAAGTATTTATCATATAATTTCAGATTTTATAATTAACGAAATTAGGGATATTTTCAAGGGTTTTGTCAAAATTCCCAAATTTCGACAAATTCAAACAGCTTAAATTTCAAAACTTCTCTGCACGGATGTATCGAGGATAGTCTACCAAGTATTTATCAAATAGTTTAAGATTTGATAATTAACGAAATTAGGGATATTTTTAAGGGTTTTGTCAAAATTTCCAAATTTCGACAAATTCAAACAGCTTAAATTTCAAACTTCTTTGCACGGATGTATCGAGCATAGTCAGCCAAGTATTTAGCAAATAGTTTCAGATTTTCTAATTAGCGAAATTAGGTATATTTTCAAGGGTATTGCTAAAATTCTCAAATTTAGACAATTTCGAATAGCTTAAATTTCAGCATGTCTTTGCATGGTTGTGTCGGGCATAGTCTGCCCACTATTTAGCGAGTAGTTCTATATTTTATAATTAACGAATTTAGGGATATTTTCAAGGTTTTTCTCAAAATTGCCAAATTTCGACAATTTTAAACAACTTAAACTTCTAAATATCTTTGCGTGGATGAATCGGCCGTAGTATGTCAAGTAATTATACAGCAGTTTTAGATTTTAGAATTCAGGAAATTAGGTATATTTTCAAGGTTTTTTTCAAACATGGCAGATTTCGGCAATTTCAAATGGCTAAAGCTTAGCAATATTTTTCCATGGATGTGCCCGGCAACGTATGTTTTTGTCACCTATTCAATCGAAGACGAAACGCGGCAATTCTGTTCACTGTGCGGTTCTGCAATGTACAGCAACGGTACCGTAACCGTCCGCACTTGTGACCCAAAAGAAAAGGGCGTCGTCCCATTTAGACCCTCTTCATTCCAAAGTGAACCTGCGGCGAACATTCCTGATCCATTTATGGATCAGTACCCACCAATGCACCATATAGGCATCGAATGCCGAACAATGACACAAACTTTCTCTGGAAACTCGAGGTAGCTGCGGCGATACTCCCCGAAGAAATGCTTAACTTACTATTCTGACACTCTATGGAATATACTCCTCAAATGCACGACACACTATACAATGCCAATCAACCATCATATGGTACCCAGTTTTTTCGCCGCGCCTCAGCGCGGCGAGGTGTATATATACGGATGACAATGTGTGTGTGTGTGTCTGTCTGTGTGTGTGTGTGTGTGTGTGTGTGTGTGTTTCCGTCGCACCGAAGTAAAGTCAGTGACATGTGTGGTCAAGTAGAGTCGATGTCGCTGAGTACGGATCCGATGTCCGTTTCTGTTGCTAATTTCGCATTTTCGAGATATTCGCAATTAAAATTCAAAAATGTCGAAAATCGACTTTTTCGTCCGATGCGCTAGCCGCGAAATTTCTTCAGAAATGGAAGGAGCATGGACCGCGGATAATTTGTAACACAAAAGAAATTTTTGCAAATGTGGAATTTAATAGAAGCGATTATTTGTCAAAAATTGCATAAATTGACTAAGATACAACGTCATTTATTGACGAATGTGAATGAAGAAATGGAAAGGTCGTATGCCAATAAGGATTTGTGACATAGTTTTGCAGTTTTCAAAAGTTGCAGTTTTGAGATATTTTCAATCAAAATATGGAAAAGTCGAAAATCGGCTTTTTCACGTGATGATATAGCGGCGAAATTTCTTCAGAAATGGAAAGAGTATAGACTGCGGATAATTGTAACGCAAGAGAAATTTTTTTGCAAATATGGAATTTAATAGAAATACGTGATTATTTTTCAAAATTCCGTAAATCAACAAAATAGAACGTCGTTTTTTGACGAATTTGAACGCAGAAATGGTAAGGCCGTATGCCAATAAGAATTTGTGACATAGTTTTACAGTTTTAATAAATTCCAATTTTGAGATATTTAGAATTAGAATTTAAAAAAAATGTCAAAATCGAGATTTTCGTCTGATGGCCAGAACAGCTGTTTATTGATGAATGTGCACTCGGAAACAGAAATGCGTACGCTGAACACAGGAATTCGCTCGCACCAAACTTTTGGCAAGTTTTTTTGTTGGATGTGACGTTTTCACACAGGTAGCAAACATCAGATAAACGGCGTCGTATCATGCCGATAACATATAGCGAACGCGGCGATATCACTGAGCTTCAGATCAGCTGTACAGACAACCGTATCGTGGGGATAGCTGCACTTGGCATAAGGTACACATTCTCAAGACACTTTCTCCAGATGCGGCTAACGATGTGTACAAAGTTCACTATACTGTTCACCAACATTTGACAGACACAAAGTATAGGTTGAACTTTTTACACACACAGCTTGTTTCGCCCGGCCTCAGCCGGGCGAACCCCTACGAGAGCTTTGCGTCCGTTCGTTCGTTCGTCCGTTCGTCCGTCACGCTCTCAGATCTCGGTGTTGGAAAGTCGTAGGAAGGAGATCTTGGGCTCTACGGAAAGCTCTCGACTCACTGGTAATGTTGCTAAGAGACTTCGAAATTCAAAAGTTTGAATTGCGCGCGCTACAGTAACCCGAAGGTCAAAACGGAAAACGGCTGTAACTCGCTCGTCTTACGTCGTAGAGCGGCGCGCGATAGGTCAACTAAAAGGTCTCGACGTGCTCTTTCGTGCGGCATAAAACTTTTCTTAATTACGCAAATACGCAACACGAAAAGCGACATTCTCGCGTTTTTAACGCAGAAATCGCTCTAACTCGCTCAGCGTGCGTCGTACGGAGACGATCTTGGGTTGGTTGGATAGCTCTTGACTCACTGATCATTTGTTCTTCTATTGGTCGAAACTCAAAAGTTTGAATTTCGGGAGCTACAGTAACCCAAAGGTTTAAAACGCAAAACTGATCTAACTCGCTCGTCTTCCGTCATAGAGAGACGATCTTGAGTTCCTTGAATAGGTTTCGGTACACTGATAATTCCGTTAAGAGAAGTCGAAATTCAAAAGTTTGAATTGCGCGCGCTACAGTAACCCGAAGGTCCAAAACGCAAAACGGCTCTAACACGCTCGTCTTACGTCGTAGAGTGCCGTGCAATAGGTCAACTAAAAGGTCTCGACGTGCTCTTTCACTTGGCGTGAAAATTTTGTTAATTACGCAAACACGCACCACGAAAAGCGACATTTTCGCGTTTTTGCGTATAAATCGCTCTAACTCGCTCAGCCAGAGTAGGGTGTACGCGGCAGGCCATAACTAACGCTGTGGTGAACCGATTTTGCTGAAATTTGAAAGGTGATATCAGGACACCGTGGGGTATAACTGGTGCAAAAACTATCAAAATCGTCTACCCTGTACAAAACCTCGAATTTTTCATGTGCGCCCCAAACCAGTGCCTGTTGCGTGATTATGACAAAACACGCACCGCGCAAACACACTCCGACAGGGGCATCCAACGATGCATAAATCATTTGGGTTTCCCGAAGCACTAAGTCTGTAGATTCAAATAACCTTCAGTCTCTGCCTTTCTTGAACAGACTATAGTTGGCCATAGTCCTTGTGTCTGCGTTGGGCCAGAGTGCGGTAGTCGTCCATGTTGGGGAGACTCCATAGTAGCAGAAACGCTTCCATTCCATTACAAATCCGTTACAAATGCTTCCACAGAGCAACAGGAATTATCCTTGTCCTACCAACCTGGTGCTACCAACGTCAATGGTTCCACAGAGCGACAGAAATTATCCTTGTCCTACCAACCTACTCTTAAGGAGGCCGAGCTGGTACCAAAGGTCGTTCAAATTTCCACGGCGCAACTGTTGTCCAACATTTGGCGCAATGCCGGAAAATGTTTCGAAATAGCGTCGCAGGCGAGTGGTTCAACAATTTCGCGAGTGGTTCAACGATCAACGATAAGACAACTCACAGCGCAGGTATACAATTTGTTTGCTAAATCTTTTGCCACAAGGTTGTATAAACTAACAAATCTAACTGTTAAATTGAAAATGACTGCACTTGTCTAAGTACCGACTGACAAAAGACCCCTAGAGCTAGACCCGCTAGCTACTGTTATATCTTCTTAATACGTATCAGCATAATACGCGAGGCGTCTTCTGTTCGGGGTACTTGTTGTAGGCAGGTGAGTGCGGCACCTTCAGCAAAATTGCGCTCGGTAGGCGGCGATGCCGCAGACCGCTGAACGTCAAAATTCTATAGCAACAGATTTTAGGAGGCCAGGTGTGCAGTTTAGGTTTGGATTCTGTAATTGTGTGATTGGCATACTGCACCACAGGGATTTATCGGTTGAGCGTCATCGACTTTCAACCGATAAATCCCTGTGGTGCAGTATGCCAACCACACAATTACAGAATCTATAGCAACAATATCAAAATTCAAAGTCAAAATTCTATAGCAACAAATTGACTACAAGCAAACAAGTCTCTTTTAACAAGCTGTGTGTGTAAAAAGTTCAACCTATAGCTTGTGTCCGTCAAATTTTGGTGAACAGTATAGTGAACTTTGTACACATCGTTAGCCGCATCTGGAGAAAGCATCTTGAGAACGTGTGCCATAATCCCAAGTGCAGCTGTCCCCACGATACGCTTATCTGTACAGCTGATCTAAAGCTCAGTAATATCGCCGCGTTCGCTATATGTTATCGGCATGATGCGACGCCGTTTGTCTGGTGTTTCCTACCGGTGTGAAAACGTCACATCCAACAAAAAACTTGCCAACAGTTTGGTGCTGTCGTTCATGTATCAGGAAGTCCTCTTGGTGTACACCCTTTCTATTCTACGTTCACATTCATCATTCAACAAAAGTTTTGACAATTTATGAAATTTTGACATTTCTGTCGATTTTCGAAATTTTCGTATTTTAATTGTAAATATCTCTAAATTGCACGTTTTCGAAACTGTAAAACTATGTCACAAATTCTTATTGGCGTACGACCTATCCATTTCTGCATTCACATTCGTCAATAAATGACGTTCAATTTGTGTCAATTTATGGAATTTTGATTTGACAAACAATCGCGTATCTCTATTAAATTCCACATTTGCAAAAAATTCTTTTGCGTCACAAATTATCCGCCGTCTATGCTCTTTCCATTTCTGAAGAAATTTCATCTCTAGCTCATCAGGCGAATAAGTCAATTTTCAACATTTTGGAATTTTAATTGCGAATATCTCGAAAATGCGAAATTAGCAACAGGAACGGACACTGGATCCGTACTCAGCGACCTTGACTCTACTTGACAACATATGTCATATATCTTACTTCGGTGGCACGGACACACACTATAGTGGGCAATATTTCGAAATTTGTTTGTATATTGTATATGTATATTATATCCAGTAAGTTTGTATATTGTATATTGTATATATTACCAGATTTAGCTTTGTATATATTTTGTATATTGTATATTTTCTTATACCGTAACCTTAGTGCTTCCAAGTAAGGTTTTCATAGAAGTGTGCAGATCTCCAACTGAAAGAGTGCATTAACACATCACTTCTGCCCAAATTTTGGTAATTATGCTAAGTTCTATAGTACAGATTAGCTTATGTTTGGCTAAATTTGTGAGCTGAATATCGAATAGGGCAAAATTTGAAGAAATCTAGACCCACTACAGTAACCAAATACGGTAGAAATATACAATATACAAAGTTTGTATATCAGCCTTGTTTTGTATATGTATATGTATATTTTGAAACTTTTGTATATTGTATATGTATATGTATATATACAATAAAAATATACAAAAAAATATACAAACCATTTTGTATATGTATATATTGTGCCCACTCACACACACGCACACATGCACACACATTGTCATCCGTATATATACACCTCGCCGCGCTGAGGCGCGGCGAAACAAGCTCCGGTATTAAAAAGTTGAGTTTGTATTTTGACTGACATTGTAAAGAGTTGCATTCTTTCTGCAGAGAGTGCGAGAGTTCATCGCCCGCATGCTCCGCTTCATGAGCCCCCGCTTCGCAAGAGGGTATTGCATTAGCAATATTGATTTCGCCCGCGATTTGGCTTTTAGAGCAAGAACATCCCTCTTTTAAGCAACGCTATTAAAAAAGTGACAAAAACTCGTAAAAGTGTTGGCAAACAATTGACAGAGCACAAAAGAGCGCACTACGAGCAATCAAACCGTGTCGCACTTCTGCGTGTAGCAAAGAGCGATCTTAGCGTTAAAATCGCGAAAATGGCGTTTTATGCAGTGCGTGTTTGCGTAATTGAACAAAGTTGTGTAGCGGCGTGAAAGAACACGTCGAGAGCTTTCACCTGGCGTGTCGATTGCCACTCTACGACGTAAGACGAGCGAGCTAGAGCCGTTTGTGCTTTTGCACCTTCTAGTTACTGTAACTCCCGAAATTTTAACCTTTGAATTTCCACCAATGAGAGAACAAACGATCAGTGAGTCGGGAGCTGTCCAAAAAGCTCGAGATCGTCTCTCTACGACGCAAGTTGAGCGAGTTAGAGCGATCTAAGCGTCAAAATCCCGATAATGGCGTTTCAGCGGTGCGTGTTTGCGTAATTGAACAAAGTTTTGCAGCCGCGTGAAAGAGCACGTCTAGAGCTTTCACCTGGCGTGTCGATTGCCGCTCTACGATGTAAGACGAGCGAGTTAGAGCCGTTTTGTGCTTTTGCACCTTCGAGTTACTGTAACTCGCATAATTCAAACTTTTGAATTTCGACCGATTGGAGAACAAATGATCAGTGAGTCGGGAGCTATCCAAAAAGCTCGAGATCGTTTCTCTACGACGCCAGTTGAGCGAGTTAGAGCGATCTTAGTGTCAAAATTTCGAGAATGGCGTTTTCAGCGGTGCGTGTTTGCGTAATTTAGAACATTTAACGCCACGTGAATGGGCGCGTCGAGAGCTTTCATCTGACGTGTCGATTGCCACTCTGCGACGTAAGACGAGTGAGTTAGAGCCGTTTTGCGTTTTCGACCTTCAGGTTACTGTAACTCGCGAAATTCAAATTTTTGAGTCTCGACACCGGTTATGACTAATGATCAGTGAGTCGAGACCTATCCGTAGAACCCAAGATCGTCTCTCTACGACTTTCCAACGCCGAGATCTGAGAGCGTGACGGACGCACGGACGCACGCACGCACGCCGAGCTCTCGTATGGTGTCGCCCGCCTGAGGGCGGGCGAACAAGCTCCGGTATTAAAAAGTTGAGTTTGTATTTTGACTGACATTGCAAAGAGTTGCGTTCTTTCTGCAGAGAGTGCGAGAGTTCATCGCCCGCATGCTCCGCTTCATGAGCCCCCGCTTCGCAAGAGGCTATTGCATTAGCAATATTGATTTCGCCCGCGATTTGGCTTTTAGAGCAAGAACATCCCTCTTTCAAGCAACGCTTTTAAAAAAGTGACAAAAACTTGTAAAAGTGTTGGCAAACAATTGACAGAGCACAAAAGAGCGCACTACGAGCAATCAAACCGTGTCGCACTTCTGCATGTAGCAAAGAGCGATCTTAGCGTTAAAATCGCGAGAATGGCGTTTTATGCCGTGCGTGTTTGCGTAATTGAACAAAGTTGTGTAGCCGCGTGAAAGAACACGTCGAGAGCTTTCACCTGGCGTGTCGATTGCCACTCTACGACGTAAGACGAGCGAGTTAGAGCCGTTTGTGCTTTTGCACCTTCTAGTTACTGTAACTCCCGAAATTCCAACATTTGAATTTCCACCAATGAGAGAGCAAACGATCAGTGAGTCGGGAGCTGTCCAAAAAGCTTGAGATCGTCACTCTACGACGCAAGTTGAGCGAGTTAGAGCGATCTAAGCGTCAAAATCCCGATAATGGCGTTTCAGCGGTGCGTGTTTGCGTAATTGAACAAAGTTTTGCAGCCGCGTGAAAGAGCACGTCTAGAGCTTTCACCTGGCGTGTCGATGGCCGCTCTACGATGTAAGACGAGCGAGTTAGAGCCGCTTTGTGCTTTTGCACCTTCGAGAACTCGCAAAATTCAAACTTTTCAATTTCGACCGATTGGAGAACAAATGATCAGTGAGTCGGGAGCTATCCAAAAAGCTCGAGATCATCTCTCTACGACGCCAGTTGAGCGAGTTAGAGCGATCTTAGTGTCAAAATCCCGAGAATGGCGTTTTCAGCGGTGCGTGTTTGCGTAATTTAGAACATTTTTACTGCCACGTGAATGGGCGCGTCGAGAGCTTTCATCTGACGTGTCGATTGCCACTCTACGACGTGAGACGAGTGAGTTAGAGCCGTTTTGCGTTTTTTCGCCCGCCCTCAGGCGGGCGACACCCTAGGAGAGCTCGGCGTGCGTGCGTGCGTGCGTGCGTACGTACGTACGTGCGTACGTAACGCTCTCGGATCTCGGCGTTGGAAAGACGTAGAGATACGATCTTGGGCTCTACGGATAGGTCTTGACTCACTGATCATTCCGCTAAGAGAAGTTGAGATTCAAAAGTTTGAATTGCGCGCGCTACAGTAAGCCGAAGGTCAAAACGCAAAACGGCTCTAACTCGCTCGTGTTACGTCGTAGGGCGGCAATCGACACGTCAGGTGAAAGCTCTCGACGTGCTCTTTCATGCGTCTGCAAAAGTGTTTTCAATTACGCAAACACGCATCGCGGAAAACGCCATTCTCGGCATTTTGACGCTAAAATCGCTCTAACGCGCTCAACTTGCGTCGTAGAGAGACGATCTCGAGCTTTTTGGACAGCTCCCGACTCACTGATCATTTGTTCTCTCATTGGTCGCAACTCAAAAGTTTGAATTTTGCGAGTTACAGTAACTCGAAGGTGCAAAAGCACAAAACGGCTTTAACTCGCTCGTCTTACGTCGTAGAGTGGCAATCGACAAGTCAGGTGAAAGCTCTCGACGTGTTCATTCATGCGTCAGCAAAAATTTTTTCAATTACGCAAATGCGCACCGCGAAAAACGCCATTCTCGTCATTTTAACGCTGAAATCGCTCTAACGCGCTCAACTTGCGTCGTAGAGAGACGATCTCGAGCTTTTTGGATAGCTCCCGACTCACTGATCATTTGCTCTCCCATTCGTCGAAACTCAAAAGTTTGAATTTCGCGAGTTACAGTAACTGGAATGTGCAAAAGCACAAAACGGCTCTAAATCGCTCGTCTTACGTCGTAGAGTAGCAATCGACACGTCAGGTGAAAGCTCTCGGCGTGCTCTTTCACGCGGCAGCAATAAATTTTTCGATAACGCAAGCACGCACCGCAGAAAACGCCATTCTCGATATTTTAACACTAAGATCGCTGTTTGCTACATGCAGAAGTGCGACACGGTTTGATTGATCGTAGTGCGCTGTTTTGTGCTCTGTCAATTGTTTGGCAAAACTTTTACAAGTTTTTGTCACTTTTTAAAAACGTTGCTTGAAAGAGGGATATTCTCGCTCAAAAAGCCAAATCGCGGGCGAAATCAATATTGCTATGCAATACCCTCTTGCGAAGCGGGGGCTCATGAAGCGGAGCATGCGGGCGATGAACTCTCGCACTCTGCAGAAAGAACGCAACTCTTTGCAATGTCAGTCAGAATACAAACTCAAGTTTTTAATACCGGAGCTTGTTGACCTTCAGGTTACTGTAACTCGCGAAATTCAAATTTTTGAGTCTCGACACCCATTATGACTAGTGATCAGTGAGTCGAGACCTATCCGTAGAGCCCAAGATCGTCTCTCTACGACTTTCCAACGCCGAGAGCGTGACGGACGCACGGACGCACGCACGCACGCACGCCGAGCTCTCGTATGGTGTCGCCCGCCTGAGGGCGGGCGAAAAAAAGCGGAGTGGGTTTGAGCTTTGCACTTGTACTGAGCTTGTAGCGATTTCATGTAACCTCTCGACTCTCCTCACGACACGATCATACTTATTGGAGTGATCTTGCTACGCAACATTGGGGTCGCCCGGGTTTAATTCTTCATAGTAAGAAAACATGTTTAAAAATCTGACTTTGATTCGATTTTGGCTTGCAGTGAGCTCTTCAACGATGTCAAGACTGTCGCTCTGCGTTGCACGAGTACCAAGATATACAGGAAAGTCAAATTCGACGCGATCTAGGAACTGTAGTCTGTTGCACGCAACTTCAAAACTTTTCATTGCCAAATTCACACTCGGAAGCTTGAGCGCTACACTAAGGAATAATTTTGATGAGTTTGAAAGTCGTTTCGAATATTCGACGCGAAACTTTGTGTTACTGTAGCGCGCGGAATTTGAATCTTTGAATAATCAGTGATTTGAGACCTATTTGTAGAGCCCAAGGTCATCTCTCTACGACTCTACGAGGTCTGAGAGCGTAACGCACGCGCGCACGAGCAGACGGACGCACGCACAGACGCCGAGCTCTCGTAGGGTGTCGCCCGGCTGAAGTCGGGCGAAAAAATACACCTCGTACCTACATTCATGTGTGTGCACGTACCCAGGCGGACATCGGCGGGTTGTGGAGTAGCTGTTCAAGCAACCGACGTGCGTCCCTGAGCAGGCTCTGCACAGGGACGGGCCATGGGGAACAAACTTCCTCCTCCATCGCCCACTGTGTGCGCCGGTCGACAGCGGCTGCCGGTGTGCGTCACTGAACAGAATCAGTGCAAACAGTACGACAACTTCATTGTCTTCATAGTCTTAGTATCGCAAACAACCAACGCTTTACTATGACAGATGAAGTATGTAGTTTTGTGCGTTGTGTTTCAGAAGAGTGCACTCACTTGATTCACGTTGCCGTACTACTTCACACTGTATCTTATTCAGAAAGTACCATAGCAATAACAGAGCCTCAACGCCGCGCTAGATGGCGTAGACGTCTTCTCTCCATCCACCAGAGACGTGAGAGCAGTTCAGCTGTCAACCTGCTGTTGCCAAATTTGGCTGGCATCCAACCTCAGTTTCTTGAACAACTGTGCCCTGAAGGCGCGATTGGTCTTCTACCATTTGGTTTTGCTCGCCCCAGCATCCCAAACATTGTCCAGGGTGGACTCTGGCGGATAATCTGCTCCAGAGGCAGCCTGCTGTAGTAGACGAACACTCTGACCGTGTCCTAATCGCGCGGACGATCACTGGTTTCCCGAAGGGATGCTGCTTTGAGGGCGCGCACCTTTTCTCCTCGCTGTACTGGTTTTCCTGTAGCGAACAGGGGGGGGGGGGGGGGGGGTTTGAATGAAGATATGGGCCTTGGGCGAGGAAGGCGCACGTCGTCCCTTTCAAGCATACTCTTAACCACCCACTGGTCAGCTGTGGGGGGGGGGGGGGGCGGGGGGGGGTGGGTGGGGTAGGAACACCTTGGCGGGGAGGGGGATTGCTCGCTCTCCCCTCCCCACCGTGCACGTGGGAGTGAGGTTATTGTAAAGACCTAAACTTAATTGCAGGCCATTTCTACATTTCTGTGAAGTCCTTGAAACTGCGGCAGAGTAGCCTGATGGTGAGGCCAGTGGAGAGGGCCTACGTCAACTAAATCGCAGCGGCCACGGGGAATCCAGCAAATTGGTGAAATCAGTCAGGACAATTGGGTGACTCGCCTAACCTACTCGGGAGACGCAGGTTTTTTCTTTTTCCAAACATAGCACGACCGCGGCGATGCAAACATTGGAAGAAGCCACTGGTACACGCTAGTTGAACGAGTAGGTATGAGCGAGTAGCGTACAGTGTCGCAGTGCTACCAGTACAAGACAAAAGCGCTTCGAGTTTCCGCAAACGCGCCGGTTTCAATTGACACAAATGCGCTACATACATACAAGTACTTACACGACGAAACAGACGCTGCGAAATGCTGATTAGAAGAAAAGAACTGCAGAACGGACGACAACAAATACATGTCATAATAATGCGGTGCATCATCGCAAAGTGATCGTTTCTCACGCGTCACATACAGTGTGTGTTCGTTTCACGTTACTAACCCCTAACTAAGCGAACCCCCTTAAACACATACGCAAATACGCGCTAAGAAAGAGTAATGTTGTGAAGTACGATCTCACCCCGTCACAAATACCATTAAATATACCAAGTTTTCCACGTGACAAATGATAGGCGTCCGCAACCTAAGCACACTTGAGAATACTCGCGCCGCACTAGCGGTGAAACTAACGCAACGTAGCCACTACCGCTAACTACATATACCTACATACTAACAACAAGCTAACAACACTAACACACACATTACCATAAGGAATTTCCTACAAAGCAGTACGTTGGCGTATAGGTGCCTAAAGGGGCTGGGCGCTACGGAGGCGGTCCTTCAGAGCTGGCGACGGCCGTGGCGGGGTGACCGCCAGTCGGGCGGCCGCCGACGCCGGCCTGGTGGGGCTGCTGTGGGGGGGACGGAGCCGGCTGCTGGGGGGAGGTCGAGTCGTCAGGAGGGACTTCCGTCGTCGTCGGCTGGGTGGGGGAGTAGGCGGCGGGCGCGCCCTCCTTCTCTGCCAAGTCAGACGTCTGTCCCCCCTTCGCAGACTCGTCCCCCGTGGCCGGCCCCTGCTGGCGCTTCCGCTCCCTCCTGGCCTGTCGCCGCTTGCTCTTGGACGTGAAGACCCCTCCGGAGGCCAGCAGTCGGTAGACCTCCTGGGCGGCCCTGTGCCGAAGGTGGATCCCGTCCTTCTGGAATGGTCGACCCCCCCGGGGCCTTCAGCAGGGCTGGAGTGATGTCCAGGACCTGCGTCGAGTCCCAGGAGGCCTCCAGGAGGCTGCGGGAGGCCGCCTGGGCTGCGGCCAAGACTTTGGGCATGGGCGGCACCGTGACGACCACCAGACGGCCCTGGAACTGGAGGTGGTGGCGAAGGGTGTCGACCAGCTTGGCGAGGTGCGTCTGGACCAGGTCGCCCTGGCCCTTCAGCACGTCGGCGCTGCCGGCCACGATCACGACCCCCTCCATGCGTGAGAGCAGACGGCTGTTCTCCTGAGACAACGCGAGCAGTTTATTGTGCAAAGCCGAGACAGTGGCTCCGCCAATAGAGAGGACGCTGCACTGGCTGGTGGCAGAGCTGGGGCGATAGATGGCAGCCTGCGAGTCCCCGATGACGACTACCCTCCCCCACTTGGGGGCGGAGGCGTTGGGACTGGCAAGGGATTTGTCACCTCCGCCTGTCTGCAATTCGACCGGGGCAGGGCCCTTTGCATTTGGCTTGTTACCCTCTAAAACACGGTGGAATGGCGAACACACAAGCTACACAGAACTTCGCCAGATATGCACACTTTGAGCACTGCGGTCATAGGTTGCACACCCTAAACAATAGTTATTTCGCCCTGCATAAGGTGAGCCCAAAACATGTTCTTAGAGCAGTCTATTACCTCAGATATTATCTGCCGTTTCAGGCTAGTCATGTACCTGGAGGGCACCCCCAGTCTATGAATGATCCCATCGTTCATGGGGTCCCACGAGCCCAGCGATCCGACCACAATGGCGCCCAACTCTACCGTGTACCCTTGAGCTGCTAGGGCGCTGGCCTCAGGCGTATATTTGCCAATTTTAATCTGCCTGGCGTTTTGAAAGGCTTCGGTACCGCCTTCATATGTACAGACTACGTCTGCCACTGCAGCACGCATGGCCTGTCTGTCCAGCAGCACAATGTCTGGCCGGTAGGGCGTCTCTCTAACGCCAACGTCGAGGGCAGAGTCAATCCGAAGCTCAACCCTGACCTGAGAGCGCTTACGACGCGCTTGAATCTCCCTACTGACACGTAACAGGACGGCATTGTGCCTCGCCGTAATGCTAGTTTGGTAGTGGGCGGGACAATGGTTGAGTACGTGCGCTATTGTTTCCAGGGGATGGTTGCATTGGCGGCAGGCGGTAGAAGGGCGGTGACGAGATACGGTGGGGGATCCATTGAGATGTAGCAGGTTGAGACGAGCGCGATGAACGAAGCGAAATCCCGCAAAGGAGATGTACTTGCCGTCTCGGTTGAAGTGGCTGGAGGCTGTGTCGGCGCGGACACCACACATGGCGCGGCCCTGACCTGGGTAACGCGAGCATAATTGGTCAATGTGCCAGCGTTGCAAGCCGAGGCGCAGCTGACGATAGACCAGTCCACGCTGGGCGTCACCAAACGTCAGGGAGGGGCCGTTTTCATCCACCTGCACTTCTAGCCGGATGGAGTCATCCTCCCCTACAGAGAACTTAATACGGTGGAACCGCTTGCTAAGAGAAGTGATCGAACTGCGAATTCTAGCAAAGATCCCCAGGCGCTCCCTATTGTAATTGTTGCGGCCAGTCACAGCTAGATTGCCCTCAGAGGAACCGTTGAGGAAATTTTCCAAATCTTCCCTCTCAGGGTTAGCCTTCATGCGGCGGCAGAGGAGAGCGCGGAGGTACTGCAAGAAGAAGGGTTTCACCACCGGTCACGGGAGGAAAACAACTTGAACGCATGCGATACAGTTCGCAAGTCCAAGTCGTCAAGGGTGGGAAGAATGCCCAACCCACCCATGCGCGGGCAACCCGTAATATAGTGATTGGAAGCGCTGCTTGACAAGTGGCAGATTTTCTTGACGAACGTGCATACCGTACTGTCAAACGAGGCCAATTCACTTCTCGCCGGCGAGTCGTTCCTGGCAATGTAAGAGAAGCGGGGGAGAATGAAAATTCTAATGGCGTCAAGCTTTTGCCAGGGCGCGAGAAGGGAGTCGCTAATTTTCTCCAAGTCATTCATTGATTTCAACAGTTTCTCAGTG
>JASAMZ010001779.1:62500-88041 GCA_030248115.1 Linhomoeus sp. GSCO2_2 | reverse complement strand
TGATGATGAACAGGACAGGCGTTGATGATGAACAGGACGGATGTTGATGATGAACAGGACGGACGTTGATGATGAACAGGACGGACGTTGATGATGAACAGGACAGACGTTGATGATGAACAGGATGGATGTTGATGATGAACAGGACGGACGTTGATGATGAACAGGACGGACGTTCATGACTACATTACATGCTATTCACATCACCCGAATTACTGTGCAATCGACAGACAGATGAGGTCTCACCAAATAATCATAATCAGTCTCCGTCAACGGCCTCAGAAGGACGGTTTCGTCTGACGGCTCGAATGGAACATTGAACCGACAGCGTTTCTTGCCGCTGCGAACTCTCAGGCAGCTGCGAGTGTGCTTGTGCACCTGGCGCTCAACGGGAAAGCCCCTCGCTTCTAAAACATGGATTGCTTGCCATATGTGCAATCGTCAACCGCCTAGGGGAAGGGGGGGGGGGGGGGGGGGGGGGGGGGACAACACGACCACTAAATAAGGAGGGGGGGGGGGGGGGGGTTGGTCAAACTACTGCATATACGAGCTACATAGTGCATACCCACCCAAAGGGGTGGTTAGGGGGGGGGGGGGGGGGTGGTTAGGCCACCTGTTTCCACATCGGAATGCTTAGCAGGCTACTACCACAACACAATCACTACAGTATACTACTAAGCTACCGTACTACTCACTAGCCATCTTGCTGTCGGTCGAGACAAATTTGTCGACGTAGGTCGTTATCTCGTCGTCTGACGCTTCGTCCAGGCGTGGAGCTCCATCGCACCAGATCAACGCGTGGATGTGCATGCTACCACGCGTCTGGTTCTCCGCTCTGCAACACAATGCATTTGGTCACAGGACTCCGCCGCATGGAGTGTACTATGACCTCAACAAAAGAGAGCCCACCTCCAGAAGGTGTCGTTGGCAATGCCCAGGACGCCCGGCTTGTGGAGGGGGAACAGGTGCTGGAACATAGCCAACACGCGGTTGTGGAAGTCCCTGGCGCAGGTGACGGGGTCAGACCTGAAGTCGTTTAACCACACAGGCATCTGCGCCCATGACTCTCTGTCTGTGACCACTTCCATTGGAATGGTAGCTTTCCTGCAATCCACCATCTACCTACTTCATCAGCCTGGACTTCGTCTCCCAGGAGAGCTCGAGCGCCTCCTCCTCCGTCACGTCCTCCCTGTCCACCGTCCACTTGAGCGTCTTCATCAGACTTCCCCACTGCATGTCGGCCGAACTGACGCTGACGAACCATGTGGGGCAGCCCAAATTTCTGTAATATAGCTCTTACGATTCTCAGTTGTACCTATGAAGGAAGAAACCCATGCCCCCATTCACTCTCTCGGATGGAGACCCTCCTTCTCGATAGTTCCCTCTAACTGAACCACCGCCCCCCCCCCCCCCTCTCCCTCAATCGATCCCACTCCCTCTCACACGTCCGCTCTCTCTCCCCCCTAACCGCTCCCTCTCTCACACACCCTCACTCAAGTTAGCACGTTCCCTCCTCAGTGGTTACTTACTTGATCATTGCGTAGAGGTCCCTCTTGATCTCCGCCATAAACGATGGGCTCAACCGAACTTTCTTGAAGACGCGCAAGGCCTGGTCCTGTATACAAGAGGGTTTGTCAGGCGATCGTGAAGCTACAGTCAATGTCGCAGAAAGAAGTTAGAAGCAATGTCACACCTGAAAGACGGCCTTTTGCAGCACCTCGCCCTTGTTCGCCATCAGCTCTTGTACGGTGTACTCCTTGGTCTGGCCCTTCTTCTGCTTTCTAAGAACACACACTCCCCCCAAAGACTGACAAGATATATCAGTGGAAACTAATCAGTGGCACCAACCGGAGAGCGAACTCCACCGTGCTCACGGACGCCTCCACTTGCAGCTTCTTCGTATTGAAGAAGATCTGAACAGTATGACAGGGGGTAGTTTGGCTGCGTGTGGCCACTGCAAACTGGCTTTGGCAACTGTAGCGCAAACTGAGTTGCACCAGCACTAACCAGGTCGATTCGCTGTCGGGGTGACGGGTCCACGTGCATCAACAGCCACTTCGAGTACTCGCTGAAGAACAGCCCTTTGCGAAATTGCATCCGCATGGCTCCGAAGACGGTGGGGAAGGCGAGCGTAAGAATATCGTCTTTGAGGAAGATTGACGAAGGCCTAAGCAAAGGCAGAGCCAGTGTCCGTCCAACGGGCGCGAGCTACCTTGCAGTAACACAGTTAAAGCAGGGCAGTAGAGGGATGCTCACTAGTCGCCCAACCTGAAGCTCTCCCCAGGGGCAACTGCCATACGGCGCATGAGGCCTGAGATATCGGCGTTGGGGTCCTCTAACTGCCTGAGCAGCTGCTGCTCGGGCACCATGTCGCCCTGCTCCACCACCGACTCGGGGTTGAACTGCCGCGCGTCCCCCACCTCGTCCCAGTTGGCCGCCTCGTCCACCTCCTCATCCTCCTCCTCCTCCACCACCGCCACGCTGCCGCCCGCCTGCAAACGTCTCGTCCAACGCCTTTTAACGTTATGGCATGCGCTCCAGCAGTTATTCCAATCAAAGAAGCGCCACCCACGCTGTTCGCTTCTGTCCCATTGGTCTCTGCCGACGCTGGCTTGTCGTTGTAAACGACCTCGGAATGTAACTCGCCGCCCCGCCAACTCAAGCGTATTCTAGGCGCTTTCTGGACGGCTGCAATACCCTCTACCACTCCAGGTGTCACCACTTGGGTGATACTCTCTCTCTAGAGTTTATGCGCACCCACCTTCTCGCTCGTCCACAGGGGCGCGGTGCCACAGTCCCTTTCTCTTTCTTACGACGAGCAGCAGCTGTGGTGCTGGAGCAATGAGTTGTTTGCAGTGACACAATCTTGTAATGAGTCTGCTATACTCGACAAAGAGACGACAACGTCAGCCTCTGCTCCTCCCAAACTGCAGCTACTTCGACATGGAGCAGATTGTTTCATGTACATAGTAGTTAAAGCGATTCATGGAAGGCACTGCGCACCTTCAAGTTCCACCACCTCGCACTGGTACTCGCCCTCCCTCATTGTCAGCCGTAACTTTGTAAGCTTTCGAACCTCCTTCGGCGGCTGGCTGGCAGGCGGCTGCTCTGAAGACAACAAACCACTTAATCAAGCGCCACAAAATGTGTAGATCCCCTGTGTCAAACTATGCAAACAGACACGCCCTAAGCGGGCGCGCGCACCTCCATTCGTGTCCATGGCTTCTTCCGCCTGAGCGTCGAGTTTGTCCAGCCAGTCGTCGTCAATTGTGATGCCTTCGTTCTTGTAGACCTCGTTGTTCTCGACCAACCAGCGAGCAGCGGCTAGCACCTTCGCCGGCCGAATGTGACCAGTGCGGTAGGGGTGCTTGTACTCTAGCTTCCTCTTCAGGTCAACCACCAACACCTGGAAGGCCTCTCTTCGACCGTTCCCCACCAACAACAGCCAAAGGAAGGAAGCGCCGAGCAGACACCTGAGCATCGTCAAAGTCCCTGGGAAGCAGTGCCACCGACTGTGAGAAGTCGGCCTGGACGTTGACAATGGGGCCGTCGAGCCTCAACTGGCCTCCAGCAGGGAGGCAGGTCATCTTGTGGAAAAGGATGCGGGCGGCGATTAGCTGCTCCTCCATGGGATTGAGCCCCTTCAGCTCCTCGGGCTGCTCGTCCTCAGTTGGCAACCAGGTGGCAGTGCCAGGAATCGCCTCCAGCACTGGGCCGCTGTTACCATGGCTCTTCTTGATGGTGTCGTGACAGGTTCGGCAGATGTAGAAGATGGGGCCAGGAATTAGTGGGTGCTGGTGTATGAAGCGTCGGAACAGGTTCCACTCCAGCTGCTCTTTGGGGGTGTTGCTGTTGAGCTTCCTGACCGACCACTCGTAGAACGTCCGAAAGCAAACGCTGCAGGGGAACCGCGGCGTCTGTGCGGCTCTCCATTTGTAGTTCTCAATGCACTTCTCAATGTGCCGACGTTCGGAAGCGTCCGCAGTTGCGGTGCCACCATTGTCGTTGTAACGCTGCAACGCATTACCAAAGTTCATTCAGGGTTTACGCTTTGTTCATATTTGTTCTACCTCACTATATTCCATGTTACACCTCCAATAAGACTTCCAGTCTCTACTGTAATCACCGTCTGAAGAGTGTCGCAAGGGTCGAGGTCATCGTCAGTGGAGTCTTCACTGGTGGCGCTGCTGTCGCCCGACGTTCCCTCATTCCCCTGCCCTGGCCGGCAAGCAGAAGGCGCCACGTTTGGTCGCTTCCTCCCTCCTTTGTCGGCCGAACTGGCGCCAGAGCTCTGCGAGCTGTCTCTCGCCTGGGGACAGAGAATGTAATGGCTAACCACGCTTCTCCAAAGGACTCTACTATCCCACGGGAATACTCACCTTCAAACACTCAATTTTCCTCTTTGCGCCTCGCCGTCCCAAGTTCCTGTTTAGGGCTTGAATCGCCCGTTTCTCCTTTCTTCTGCTATACGGTGTCTGCAATCAAGCGCACTACTCTACATGGTCTGAATTGTCTCGAGTATCTTAGTTTCCTACATAACTACGAACATACATCAACGGAGCCATTTCATGCGCTACATACATAGATAGTTCTAGGATCCATGGAGACATGAATTCAAAATCAGATCAGTGAGTCATCCACAAAGAACTGAAAAGAATTCAAAACGTCGTCGTCATTGTAATGTGTACGGCATCTAGAATTGACAGAATTTCAAAACTCTACATCCCATATTGTGTCTCTGTGACTATGAATAACTACATATGAACACACAGCAATACTACAATAGCTAGCAGTTATGTCATACGTAGGTCTAGGATTCATGTCCAGATACGTTAAAGTCGACTTACAGCTTCGACTCCTATCATGCCCTTCAGTGGCTCGAAGATGCGATCGACGGGCCCACTGAACTTGTCAGAACCCTCGAGGAGCAGGTCGGAGTATCTGGTGCGCAGTTCTTCAGGCTGCGGCTCCTGGTTGCCTAGTCCTTGGACCAGGTGGAGCGGACTGCCCTCTCCGTCCAACAAGATTTCGAAGTAGCGGATCTGTAATCGCTCACACATCTTCGCCGGGTGGACACAACGAGGCCACTCAGATGTGTACCTACACTTACCACGAGAACGCCACAGGAACTGCCGTCGATCTGTGGCCGGAAGCCCAGCGGCAGTTGCGGCGCGCCCAGCACCACGTTGACGAGAGGGTAGCCACATTCCTCGCTGCTTGGCTCCAGCGAGCGGGGGAACCGTTCCTTGTCTACCCAGTAAAGCAGCCCCCTGATCCGCTCCACAACGCCTCTTCCATGGAGGAATTCTCCCATCGGATCGAGAAACACGATGGCGCCGTCTTGCGCTTCTGTTGGGCGGCGGGCAGCGGCCAGCAGCCAATGGCCCCCCAGCTTGCCGTCCACATCACCACGTTGCAGGGTGTCGTGAACAGGGAAGTAGACGTGCCGAACTGTCTGAGCGAACAACTTCCACAGAGCAGTCTTGTCTCGCACTGCTGGCTGCCTGTCCAGACGGCCCTTCCACGTTGCCAACAAACTGCCCGCTGCTCTCATCCAGAGACTGTCGTTAAGCTTCCTGCAAATGCTTACATATATCTGACATACTCATCCGCTGCATGCATTCAACAGCAGTCGTCATACTATGGTTCTCATTGTCTTGTTAGCGCAACCATATTACATATACCTAATAATGGGCAGGATGCAGGAACAACAGCGCACCTAATTACTCGTCGGCTCGATACACCAACTCAATATGAATCGAGTATTGATATGGTACTGCCCAAATCACAATACCTAACTGGTTAACTGAAGACCAGATACCTGGCTCTCATGAGCAGATCCTTCACGAGATGGTGGGTTTCGACGACGGCACGCTGGGAAAGGACAGCCGCACTGTCCCCCCTCGCTCTCTCCACTTCCTTGATTCCCATGGAGATGGCGTCCGTCGTCAGCCACTCCTTTTCCTTCGCCAGCAGGCACCACGCCTTGCACTTGTCCAGGTCGTTGGCCCTCCTCAATACTCTGTCCATGTCACTTACCGCTGAACAAAGGTTCGCACAATGAATCGACTATCAGTGTGAAACGTGAACGATTGTTGTCACCACCCCATGTTTGGATTACGGTGCTCTGTACTGTGTCGGCTGAAGAAACTATGAACTTTTGTCACAATCGTAATGATAACGACCAGCCAGCTGCAGACCTAGTCTTCTTGGGTGCAATGGCAAGACACATTTGTCCAACGTCAACCACACGCCTGAATTACCATTCCGCATGTATGCCCACCAGAAACAGAAATGAGGGCGACTCTGTCAGCGATCGGCACGCGCTGCTCGCACGCCTGGTTGATTTCCACCTCTTTGTTGCGCCCATGGACGGCGGATAGCGCGTAGGCCTGCTCTTTGGCCTTGCCTTCCAGCAACACGTAGGGCGAGTGGGGCTCTGACGACCCCAACGCCTGCAGCGTGGCTATGGTTGGGCGCCGCGCCACTTCTGGCATACCTACTGTATCTCCATAACTCATCCCAGTACACAAGCACCCCCACCCCCCCCCCACCTAAGCACCCTATTGAAAGTAGGGAGGATAGGTACCCCCGGCCCCCGGAATAGGGCGTTTGGGCGCCGCCGTTTGGGCGCCGGGGACGTTTGGGCGCCGGACGCTTGGGCGCCGCTGCCTTATATTGTGTTTCGAGTTTCACTGTAACTGGATGGTGTCACTTGTCTTTCAGTCAACTTTCATCTTCGGCCTTGGCTTAGTTCAGGCTGAGGCTTAGCATTAGATCTGGCTTATGGTTAGGCTTATTTTCAAGGCTATGCTTAGTAGCGAAAGGTTGCTGATGTCGTATTCCAGGGAATCAGCTTCGGGCTGCGCCGCAGGCGCGACCGAAGCTGTTTCCTGCACAGCCCGAAGCTGATTCCTGGACAACGACATCGGCAAGCTTTCTGCGGAAGCCTAGGTGAGTCAATTAGCGTTGGCTGAGTCTGGCGCCCAAACGTCAGGCGCCTAAACGGCGGCGCCCAAACGTCCCTGGCGCCCAAACGTCCTAGACCGTCCCCCCCCCCAAGGCCAAAATAGAGTAGGTAGTTACAGTAGCACTGTTTCCATTCCTAATCAGCTGAATGTTTCTGAACGTGATTCACAACTTGGTTCAATCGTACACAAATGAATTGGTAGCTCATTATGTGCTACACTGAATAGGGAAGCGGCTAACTTGGTTCAAGTCCGCTCCTCCAGTGGAGACAGACGTGCTCGTCAAAAGCTCCAGTCTGCTGAGCATGCGGCCCATTCTGCCTACCAGCTCACGCCTCCTCTCTTTCTCTGCAGAGAGGACCAGCTGAGATATCGAAGGCTGCCCTGCAACGACAGCGCCTTTCAAACCACTATTAGGCTTGTTTCTACTGATCTATGCGCCACGTACCAGAGTGCGCAGGAGAGCGAGCCTGCACCGAAGCCGTGGACGAGCAGGCGACAACAACAACGTCGGCTGGGAAAGACTCGACCTCATCGGCGCTGCTCGATTCGGTGGACGAACTGGCGCCCAAGCAAAGCGCCTCCCTTACGATACCGTAGGCGGCCTAAAGGGTGTTAGACCGACGCGCTTCCAGTCAAACTCTACAGTACAAACGTTGAATAAATAACCTTTCGATCATCACTGGAACACTTGCTGCATTTCTCCCAGAAGCGAAACAAACAACAGAAGTGCTTCCATGCTGCCTTTGTAGCTGCCTTGCCGCGTTGACTATGCACTACTGCTTGCAGCTCAAGCAGCTGCTTGGGAAGTTCGCCAGACAACACAAGTGTTCTCAGCCCTGAATGTGGCACACGACCAATAAAGCAGGTATTGTAATCACGCGGAAAGAATCAAAGGCAGCAAAATTTGGCTTCGTCTCTGCGCAACGCTCAAATTTTCACGTGTCAGGAATAATTGTCTGCGTCTTACGCTGCCACATATCACATTTTGAACTAACTAACAGCAGCTGATAAGCGACCGTTTCTCACCGGGAATCCGCTGCACCAAATCAGCAACAAGCGCATCGGTGGCTGACGGCGGCGGCGGTGCCGATGTCGTTGCCCTGCCGTCAGCAGCTGATTTACCAGAATCGGCGCTACTGCTACTACTGGCGGCGGAAACTCCAGCAGTCGCCTCTGCGACCCTCTGCCCCGTCGGCAGAGGAACTGCGCTGGAGCCGGCGGCCTAGAACGTCGCTTTCTTCTGTTCCCTATCACAGAGCCACACCACGCGAGCAATGAGAATATGACACGCTACCACTAGTATAGCGCCCTTCTCTTCCAAACACAAGATTGAACCTCTTCAGTTAGCCAATGCGCTCCAACTCTGCATGTTCGAATAGTACTCACCTCTCCTTCGTCGGCAGAAATCGCTCCTCCTTCGTCGGCCGAGGACGAATCGTCCAGCTCCGTCTCTGTAGAAGAATCGGCGGACGGACGACCTCGCCGCCTCCCCTTCGACTTCCCGTCGACCTCGTCCAGAAATCTCTGGAAATGTTTGACATTTGGAGGAATTGTACTCAACGAAGGGGGATTTCCGACCCCAGCATATCTCCAACACTCATTCGAAACAGTAGAATACACGACCAACTGGACCTCGACGTCCTTGTGCGCAATCTTCTTCCTGGCGCATTCCTTTCTGAAGGCCCGCTTCTTCAACTTCTGGGCAATGGATCGGCTTTTACAAATGGCAACCCATATCTGCTGCAGCTCGGGAAAGCGACGCCTCATCCTTGTCTATTTGGGAGAGGGGGGAGGGTTGTCACAAAGGACACAGTGGGTCCCATTGGGGAGAGGAATGGGCGTCTCGCCGCGTCGCACGATTTACCCTAAATTGGGTAGAATTCTCGATTACAACCGCCGCTCACTCTGTGACAACAATTCTACGCGCGCGCGCGCCGCACAAAGCTATCAAACGACAAGCGAATTTGGCGGCGAGTTCGCAAGGAGGCGAACAGTCATCACTTCACACAGAACACACTAAGTTCGCCGCAACAATCCCGAATTTGACCCCGCTGCCGATAGGCGTAAGCGCCGCAGCTATTTCTAGAAGGTACTACACTACGCCAAAGCAAAAGACGACGACTGAGCCGCATCTTCGAACTGTACCTCCACAAGAGACTTCTAGAAGATGACAGATAAAGACTAAATCCGCGTTCCGCGGAGGAATGGTGCAAGGGACAACAAGCAGCTAAGCCACGCCTACTCCGACGGCCAATCAAAACGCGTCTGACCTACGCTCGCTCATTGCATGCTACGTGGCGTATCAGCTTGAGGCACACACGCGCGGCGATTTCATCGCGTCAACGACGACCATGTACTGGCAAATGGTCAGCCGCGCATACAAGGACGCATCTGTGCACCGAGCGGGAAAGAAGCGCGCTAATAGTTGGCGCTTCTGAAACAGGCAAGGAGGCCGACTTCACTAAGCACAGAAGGGCGACACCACCGCGGCATTTCAAACCAACAATAATGGCGCTCGCCATCTCCAAGAGCGCTCGCAAGCACACAGCCGGTGTCAAAGGACCTAAACCTATTGGTCCGAACTTGTTTCGACGGTCCCGCTACACCGCGCTACACCTCAATACTACCCCGGCATTTCAAATTTTTGCCACAAACCCACCCTAAACCATCCGAAAAGGGTCGAAAGTGAACAGTAATTGCAAAACTAACGCGAAATTCAAACTCCCGGACCCCGAAAACCCCCGAACCAACTGTCATCTCGATTTTGAAAATTTCGGCCAGGGATTCAAAAATTCGACGCGGCCGGGTTACGGTAGCTCGAAAAACCGAAAATTATGTTTCCAGACCAGATTTTAGCGTAGAATCGATTGGCGGTGTCCGTTTCCCGGTAGAACCACGCGTTTCGTCGAAAAAACAGGCCAAATCCCAAAATCCCCAAATTTGGTCCCGGACGGAAACCCTTTGTCACCGGATAACTCCCGAGTCCCTTGATGGATTTCGGCGATTTCGGTCTTAAATGAAAGAGCACATCCAGACGCCGGCCGGAAATTTTATCTCAGCCCGATCCGCCCAGTAAATCGCGAGATATGATTTTTTGAACGGCCGGAATCGGGTTCTCAAAATTTGAATCTACCGTAACCCGGCCGTGCCGCGTCCAAATTTTCCAATTTTTGATTTCCCAAGTCCGCCTCACCAAGGGCTACAACATATCCAAAAACGGTGAATTTTGATCAAGTGTAGCCAAAATGGCGGTGGGATAACGGATTTTTACTTAGTAAAAATTTGAAATTTTGAATTTTCAAAAAATTTTTCCATTACCGGAATTTTCTCATATAGCACGCGGCCTGCGCATCCACCAGGGCTATCGAACGCAAAAAACCGTTTCAAAATCGGTTACTCCTAGCGAAAGTTAAGCGAGCACGTAGAAAGCACCTTCCCTCCGGTTGCCTACTGCTCTCCGCCGACTTCGTCGGGGCGGAGTGCCAAAAACGACGCGAGAAGAGAGTATCACCACGGCACAGTCATGTCGGAACTGAATCACTAGACATCACGGTCGTATCAGCGTCAACGCAGTAGCGCAGAAGCCGCCTTCCTCAGCTATCGACGAGTGGCGCAATCACTAATCAGGTGAACATCACGTCGCCGTACTGACCGCGAGACGTTGGGGCCGCCGCTTGCTCCGGCGATATGGGCTCCTGACAGTAGGAGAGGCTCGTGGACGGCGCCTCCTCTTCCACTTCAACGACAGCCTTCGCCTGCTCTTCATTTGGCTTGGCGGCCTTTTCCTTGACCTTCTCTTCGTCGTCACCGTCATCTGGCTTCGAGTTACGTTACGAGTTACGTTATTGGTAGTGGGGGTACGCAAAGAACAATAATCAGCAAAAGAATAATAAACAACAACATTAAACTATGATCAATCTTGAAAACCCTGACCAGACTTTATCAGTTGCCACACAACGCTGCCGTTAGACCAAAGCTCAAGCAATTGGCCAAGCCACAATTAAGACAGTTAAAACTCTTCGACTTTTTTCTCAAATACACTGTTATTAAACTTCGAAATGCAGAATGAATAAAGAATCGGCAAAGATACGCCGACTCACGCCAACTTCCCAGCGGGATGCCAAGGAACAATTCTGTGAGTGGCCGAATCAACTTCGGCTATAGCGCCGATTGGCTGGAGTTTTGGGCGCCAAAACTCCCGCCTGAACTGTCATCGGTTACCGTAACCTATTCGAATTTGAAATGTTTAAAAGGCAAAGAGAGGTGTGGGGCAGCCGCGCAAGGGGACAGGAGGACGTTTGCTAACAGCGTGGCAATACTTGAACAAGCCTTGTTATTACAGTCCAACGCGTTGATTCGAATACCAAGCGAGACGATAGCACCGATATACAGCTCTGCGCGACATCGGCAGTCTGAAGTCGCGAATTCGGCTTTATTCTGCTCTAGAGATCAGTCAATGAGGATCCATGCAGAAAATTAAGGATTCGAAAACAATTTAAGGATCCATGGCAAGTTGAAGGATCCGGTACGCGACGAGCGGTGCGACAAAGCAAAATTCGAATTGAAATTGTAATAAAATTCAATAGAAGAGAAGTGTTCGACGGAGAAGTCTCGAAAACGTCATTCCATTTGAGAAATATACCTGAATCGAAGCACTCCGACCGGAAGGGGAGAAAGAGTCCTGCACTCCATGACAAATCAAGCCCGATTTGCACGATTTTGGACTGAGTTTGGACCGCGCCGACGATTTTGGACTGAGTTTGGACCGCGCCGACGATTTTGGACTGAGTTTGGACCGCGCCGACGATTTTGGACTGAGTTTGTACCGCGCCGACGATTTTGGACTGAGTTTGGACCGCGCCGACGATTTTGGACTGAGTTTGGACCGCGCCGACGATTTTGGACTGAGTTTGGACCGCGCCGACGATTTTGGACTGAGTTTGGACCGCGCCGACGATTTTGGACTGAGTTTGGACCGCGCCGACGATTTTGGACTGAGTTTGGACCGCGCCGACGATTTTGGACTGAGTTTGGACCGCGCCGACGATTTTGGACTGAGTTTGGACCGCGCCGACGATTTTGGACTGAGTTTGGACCGCGCCGACGATTTTGGACTGAGTTTGGACCGCGCCGACGATTTTGGACTGAGTTTGGACCGCGACGACGATTTTGGACTGAGTTTGGACCGCGCCGACGGTTTTGGACTGAGTTTGGACCGCGCCGACGGTTTTGGACTGAGTTTGGACCGCGCCGACGGTTTTGGACTGAGTTTGGACCGCGCCGACGATTTTGGACTGAGTGAAAAGAGAGTAAGGTGAATTGAGCGTTCGCAGATACAGAAACAAGGCGGCAAGGCGTGTCCATGAGTGATGGAATTCCTAATCGTAGCTCACGCGCCGGGGCGTCATTGGTCGAATCGAAGCGAAAGTTTGGACTCATTTCGGCCTGCATGTCAGTTGGATTCGATGGAGCTCCAGGGTGACCAATAGAAACGCAAGTTTCAGTTTAAATTATGGCGCTGGCCGAGTTTCAGTTTCAGTATCAGTTATGCAACTGACCGAGTTTCAGTTTGAGTAACTGAAGCTGAGTTTTAGTTATTGAAGGTCCAAAACGCCGCAAAAATAGCCTGAGGCCATGGTTTGGTAATGATATTTTGCTGAATTATAAACAATTTTTGCATTTTGGCTGCCTTATTTACAGATTTCGGTCAAAATATGAACAAAACATTATCCTCCTTACTAATCTCGCGATCTCTGTCTGTCTGTGTGTGTGTGTGTCTGTTAGCACGATAACTCTCGACAGCGGCGACGGATCCCGGACATCTATACATTTTCGGAACCGCCTTCCGCCGGGCACCATCTGGCCGAAGTTTGGTCTTGGGCCGCCGTCGAAATTCGGTCGAAATTCCGAAAATATCGTCTGCGCAGTACATCGTGCACGGTTTGAATTTGCGCCGTATACAGTAAGATCACAAGTTGGTCTCCACACGCTCTGCACACGCTTTCCGTTGCTTCGGAACAGCTTTTGCGGTTCGCTGTGAGACCCAAGTTGATAACAATATGCTTTACACACTGTCAAAGCACCGTCAACACGGGGTTTCGTCTTTTGACCAGGAACGGCGCACGAGTCACGGGCACAGGCGACGCGCAAAACGTCGGTTTGTCTTCTGACCAAAACCAAGCACGAGTCACGGGCACAGGCGAAGCGCAAAACGTCGGTTTGTCTTCTGACCAAGAAGGGAGCACGAGTCACGGGCACAGGCGAAGCGCAAAACGTCGCTTTGTCAGGTGCCAGAACCAGCCGGTGGGCGGAGCTTGGGGGAGGGGGCCTCATTTCAAACGATTGTGGACAAAAATATTGTTCGAAGCGCAAACCTTGACCGGACGTTGAAATTAACCAATTTTGCAAAACATGTAATACCATCATCCGCGGCACGACCTTGAAGCCTCATTGGTGGTACTATGATCGACCTCCACCGCCCCCCCCCCCCCCCCCCCCCCACAACAGAAAATGACAAAGGTGCAACTAAAACCGAAACACTAAGCAATGGAGGGGTTAGCTACGGGGTTCCCAATCGTCATACAAAAGAACTAACAGATCGGCCAGCGACCACAGAAGCGAAAGCAGCACATGCAGGTTAGGTGTCATGCTTCCTCCACATCTACCCCACGTTCAACTAGAACGATCCCTCGGCCACCCAGCGAGCCATGGGAAGGCGAGCAATGACACATACCAGGCACAAAGGAACAATGCAACTGTGAGGCAGAAAGCAAGCGAGTGCCGACTTCTCTAACAGATACTCACTCGTCGAATCGGCCGGCAGCAGCTTCTCCGACGCGTCCGTCTCGGGAACCTCGACTAAAATTGTCAGCGGATGGATACAACTTAAGAGAGACGGTCTGTAAGAATCGAATGCAGATTGGACAAGTTTTTTGGGTCGTTGTCACCGATTTCGACGAAAATTTAACAAAAGATACTTTTTGATAAAAAACATTTGTTTCCAAATTTTTTCAAAAAATTCCAGCCTATTCAGAATTTACAGCATGTTGAAGTTTTGCTACTTTGAGTGCCTGTACCACAAAAGGCTGTTTCGTCAAAAAAGTTTTGCGTAGCCTATCCGACGCAGAATTTTACGCAGAATTTGATGGTACCTTAAAAATTTTCAAAAAATTATTTTGTGTGTGTCGAAATGCGCACTTTTTCAAAACTGCGCACAATTTTTTTCGGTTTCTTGGAAATATCTCGAAAATGAGGGTGCTGTCCAAGCAAAATTTTCTGCGCTTTTTTTTTAGTTTTGGATATGCCCTACAAAGGTTCATAGGTCGCGCGAATTTTTCGGTTGACTTTGGCTGGCGTTTGGCCTGATGATTTGCATCAAATTGCGCATTTTCAGACTACCTCAAAGTAAAAGTGCAGATTGGTGGAGATTGAGCTTACTGCCCCGGCGATTTTCTTGTTGCGTTTGTTAGAGCTATCAGAGCTACTTGTTATTATGTAGACAACGGGAGTTTTTGTGCTGACGGTTGTGGTCAAATAGGCTGATGATTACCAAAGTGTAAAATGTGAGAAATTCGGCATTAGGAGACATCTACTTCTCGATAGGAACAACACAGAGGGTGGGTACGGTTGAACAAAATGTTCAACTTAGCATCCTCTACAACTCCACCAAGTTTCAGCCCAATCGATGCATGTTGAATTTTTGTTGTCGAGAAGAATTATGTGGTCTCTGTCGAATTTTCAACATGTGCAGATTGGGCTGAAAATTGGTGGAGTTGTAGGCGGTGCAAAGTTAAACATTTTGTTTAACCGTGCCCACCCTCTGTGTTGTTCCTATCGAGAAGTAGATGTCTCCAAATGCCGAAAATCTCACATTTTACACTTTGGTAATCATCAGCCTATTTGACCACAACCGTCAGCACAAAAACTCCCGTTGTCTACATAATAACAAGTAGCCCTGATAGCTCTACCAAACGCACCAAAAAAATCGGCCGGGCAGTAAGCTCAATCTCCACCAATCTGCACTTTTACTTTGAGGTAGTCTGAAAATGCGCAATTTGATGCAAATCATCAGGCCAAACGCCAGCCAAAGTCAACCGAAAAATTCGCGCGACCTATGAACCTTTGTAGGGCATATCCAAAACTACAAAACGCATAAAAAATTTTGCTTGGACAGCACCCTCATTTTCGAGATATTTCCAAGAAACCGAAAAAAATTGTGCGCATTTTTGAAAAAGTGCGCGTTTTGACACACAAAAAATATTTGTTCGGAAATTTTGAAGGTACCATCAAATTCTACGTAAAATTCTGCGTCGGATAGGCTAAGCAAAACTTTTTTGACGAAACAGCCTTTTGTGGTACAGGCACTCAAAGTAGCATAACTTCAACATGCTGTAAATTCTGAATTTGGCGGAATTTTTGAAACAAATTTTAGAAACAAATGTTTTTCATCAAGGAGTATCTTTTGATAAATTTTCGTCGAAATCGGTGACATCGACCCAAATAACTTGTCTAAAAATGGTCGAAATTGTTCGATTTACAGATTATCACTCTTAAACATACCCCTATACAATGACCATACTATGCTAGATCAAACGTTCCTCTAATGGTGATACTGACACGTAATCCCTCATAACGTTTGTTGATGAGCCAGCTACCTGACAGAGTTCACTACACGGTTCTACAGCTACAGTATCCCAGAAAGTACAGTACTCCTAGCCGTTTGAGGGAAACTGCTCATTGCGCCCATTTGTTCGGCCAGACGCCCCAGCGCATGGGGTGGCCAATCCAATTCTTAGCGCAACACTTTCGTTGTAATCATAACTTGCAAAGGCAACCGCCTCAGTTGAAACTTTGCACTCTAAAGAGGGAAGTCTTAAATTTGGCCAATTGCAGAGTTCCAATAGAATTGTAGCTACTCAGCATGCACCCCATAGATTTGCGTTACAAAGCTGCTTGCCCTCTACAATAATCGTGCGAAACTTCAGCCACGTGTCTCAACACGTGCACAAGCTATTACCCAATAAGGATCTAAGAATTGGAGAATGGGCGCCCTCGTAGGTAGGCAATTCCCTTTCTCTCAAGCGGCAAGAAGCCAAAGTGGGGCTATTCAAAAACGGTCGTTGAACACGCGGCGGCATCATAAATCAAAAAGCGGAAACGGCGCCGTATCGCCACAGCGACAAGACAGCATGACGTCAGGTCCAGAAACACACTCGCACACACACACACACACACAACCACGCACGTATACGGTAGTACTGCTACAGTGGTGGTAGTGGACGAAAGCGCCACAGACGGCGGCTACTAGGGTCGTTGTAAGCGCAAAACGGCCAAACCAAACCGCCGCTTCCCTTACCGGTGGAGGCTTTGCCCTTGTTCCGCTTCTTCTCTGAACGGAGAGGGGACACATCGACAGTAACACAATTGACTGACAGACACACAGACGACACCAGCAGCTTGCGTTGCGTTGCGCTCTATGATTGCGCTGCATTGCTTCCGCTCTGCGCCGGCGCCTCTCGTCTACGCAGGCGGCGACCAGGACGACGACGACAAGCAGCGGCTGCTACCGCCACCCTCTATGCCAGTGGGTGAACAACGAACAAAGCAGCCGCAGCAGCAGACGCCCGGTGGTCAACTAAGCAAAGGTCACTGACTGCGCCGGCCTGGAGGTGGACATGGAAGACAAGAAGCTCAGATTCTCCGTCTCGGTCAAACTCTGCTCTGGACCGAAGCGAAATCGAAGCTGCACGACGATACTATGCGCAAGGAGGACTAAAGTCTGTCCAAAAATGGTTTGCACTGGAGGTTTTTCATATAGATCCCTGGTCTCATTTGAATGAATCTGGTCGTGTCATACATCAGTGTGTAGAGTGGGCAGAGCTGCGTCAGGTCGTGTAAAAAATTCGCTATTTACGCAACACGCACAGAATAGACGCGCATTGAAAAAAATCGACTTTTTTGTTACGCGAGCAAGTTTTTTCGTTTTTGTTGCAAAATGTACCCCAACATGTCCTAACAAAAGCTGCAAAGTTTGGCCGTTCTAACTTGCCCAGCAAAAAAGTTACAGACATTCCCGCAACCCCTATTTTTTAAAATCCTTAACAAATTTTGAAAAGGGCCGAAATTTTTGCGCACTTTTGAATAACTCTCTAGTACTTTGATCAAATTGGATAAAATTTGCAGCAGTTAGAGTAGACACATATACACACAAAATGCAATCATAACAGCCACCCTTGATTGCTGCTTCCGCGAGCTAGCAATCGATTCAGTTCCTCACCACTTCTCAGCACGAACAACGTTTGCAGAATTGCTAAATATTGGTACAGATTTCGAGTCGACGTAACCACAACGAAAATGTAGCTGACGTTAAGGCGCATCGATTGGTATGTCGTGCTGTTGTGTGGAGCGTCCCTGGTGGTAGAAATTTCGTCTTAAAAACACAGATGAAGATTGTGCCGCAGGCGATGTTAAATCGCAGAACATAATTGGTCTGTTACTCTGGGCATAGAGCAGTCAGCCGGCTGTCACTGTGTGTCTGCAAGGCTAACATACATACAAATTGAACCGCACTGAGAATGGGCACCGCGCTTGAGAAGTAGTGAAGAGTGCAACGCTAATGCAAAAATTTCAAAATTTTGCACTTGTTGTTTAATAGCTCGCGGAAGCAGCAATCAATGGTGGCTGTTATGGCTGCATTTTGTGTGCATATGTGTCTACTATAACTCCTGCAAATTTCATCCGATTTGGTCTAAGTACTAGAGAGTTATTCAAAAGTGCGCAAAAATTTCGGCCCTTTTCAAAATTTGTTAAGGATTTTAAAAAATAGGGGTTGCGGGAATGGCTGTAACATTGTTGCTGGGCAAGTTAGAACGGCCAAACTTTGCAGCTTTTGCAAGGACATGTTGGGGTACATTTTGCAATAAAAACGAAAAAAATCGCTCGCGTAACAAAAAAGTCGATTTTTTTCAATGCGCGTCTAATTCTGTGCGTGTTGCGTAAATAGCGAATTTTTTACACGACCCGACGCAGCTTTTCCCACTCTACACATTGATGTATGACGCGATAAGATTCACTCAAATGAGACCAGGGATCTATATGAAAAACCTCCAGTGCAAACCATTTTTGGACAGACTTTAATAAGCGCTGGCCTTGCCGAATACGTAGCGAGCGACGTTAGACGTCGACGCGGTGCGCACAACCTTGAGCGAGCGACGAGTCATCGTGTTATCATAGACGGGAGATGAATTCAGCTACAAAGTGCTAGCCGAAACTTGTAGCAGTCAGCTAAAGACAGTCCCTCATCCTTGGGCCAATTCGAGCGCCCGCGCCTCCAGTCAGTCAGTCGGTCTGTCTGTCTCTGTCTCTATCAGGGAAGGAGCTACGCCTGGCTAAGCGCAGGGGCGGCGTCGCCTTCCAAAAAGGGCGCTTGACGAAGGCAAAGGAACACAAGCCCATTAGCGTTGTGTGCGCACGCGCCGAAGACGGCTGATTTCCCCCGAGAAGAAAGAGACGGCAGCGGAGCGCCGAATTCCGCGTTGGCGACGCCCCCCAGAACACAGACTTTTGCGCAGCGTGCCTCGGGCGCTAAGCTAGCGACGCCCTCTCCCAAACCACCTCCCGAGAAGCTAGCAGCGGGCCGCTTGTTGAGTAGAGAACAAACGACGAGGTGAGGAGACGCCTGCCCGGCCGCCCGCTTGGTCTGAGCAACTGGAGACAGCTGTCAGCGCCGGCGCTTGCTAACTGCCTTACTGGGCGACGGCGGCGAGAAGACAACCAAACCGACTGACAGACAGACAGACACAGAGAGATGGCCTCCCAGTGGTATCCGGAAGATGGCACCCGCATTACTAAACACTGTACCTACCGCTCAACATGGAACCAATCTAACAACACTACCTAACGCACGATCCAGTTGTTCAGCCTTGCTCAATCTGCGCTAGGGGTATGTGGACATGTGCTGGTCTGGTCAGTGTGCTTGTAGCCAGTCGACCAGTTTGACATCCATGAAGCAGTAGGCAGACAGTCAGAGAGAGCGACCTTTCTTGCGCTCCTTCTCCTCCTCCTCTTCGGCGGTCTTGGCGGCGCCCAGCAGCATCATAATGATGCCCGTCTGCGAGTGGGGTCCCACGGCCGTCACCAGCATCTTCCCGCTGCCCTCCATCACGTGCGTGCCTGCAGTAGAGAGCGAGTGGAGGATGGGATGGAAGTAGGAAACGACGGACTTCAACTGAGCTTCACAATACTTGGATGCCCGGGAGGGGGGAGGGGGGGGGGATGGAGGGAGGGAGGGATGGGAGCAGGGAGGTACTGACCGGACAGCAGCATGGGGTCCATGTCAGGGCCCTTCTTGATGAGGTCGGACTCTCCGGTCAGCGAGGACTCGTCCACCTTGACGTCGTTGCTCTGGATCAGGATGCCGTCCGTCGGCAGCAGGTCACCTGAACACAGGTCGCGCCGCTCAACGGATGAGCCTGCCCTGCTCAACGGTAGCGAGAAGGGAAGCGCCACCAACCAACCGTATTTGATCTGAGCGATGTCGCCCACCACCAGGTCGGTCACCTGCACCTGGATCTGCTTGCCGCCACGAATGACCGCGAAGCGGTGCTCGCCCTCGATCCTCGCCTGCAGACCTGCAAACCACACAACCACTTCCAGAGATCAGCTGCTGCGCCGTCGAACAGATGGTGGGAATGGGATGCGGCGCCCGCGGCTTCGAACCTCGGAACTGGCGCTCCTTCTGGTAGTCATTGAGCGCCGTCACCAGCACGACCACGACAACGGATATGAGAATGGCCACGCCTTCGATCCAACCGGCTTCGTGCTCCGTCTCGTCGATGCCCTCTGCAAGCGCAACACATACTCTGTCAGCTGCAGTGCAGTGTGGCAACAGCAGACAAATACGAACAGGCCCGCACTTTTGCCCTCCTGCTCCGGCGGCCTGTAGAATGAAAGCGCTAGGGAGACAACGGCAGCAACGAGCAGAATGATCAGCGTGACATCCTGAACGGTAGAACCATCTCCAGTCAAACGACGACTCATCTACACACACTTCAAGCCACAAAACAGCATCAACTTTCCTCTGACGTGATTTCCACCAAGACCACCCACCTGAATGGCTTCCCAGACGAGCGTGAGAAAGGCCTTGGGCGGCTGAGGGGGTATGTAGTTGGCGCCGAAGACTTTTCTCCTCTTGGCAAACTCCTCCTCGTTGTCGGGAAGGCCGTCGGCCGCGTCCGTTTTTAACAAACGACACAGCTCTTGAGTATCGCCATAGCTGGTGATAATCTACAAATCGTAAGGGCTAGCGCAGATGGCCACTGACGCATTCACAAGGAGTCGGGCGGTCGACGCCGCGCGCACCTTCTCTCTGGCTTCGGCGCCGCGGAACTCCATGAGCGCCTTGAGCTCCTCCAGCTTGACGCCATACTCCGAGGGATTGACCGCCGGATCGGAAGGCATGACGAGAATGGCTCTTGTCGTCCTCCTCTGCTAACCACGGAAACCTCCGCTTGAATCAGTGGGTTTGGCAGTCGAGAAGCTTCTCGCGGGCTAGGTCGCTGCTCCTTCTCGCCACTGGTCGACCGGGAGAAGCCAAGGAAATACTTGACAACTCGGAACGAGACGCCTCAGAAAGCAAAGGTCCCTCCGCCGCCCGTATTCGGTGCCACGAAATCAACGGCACACAATCCAGGGGGTTTTGCACTCTCTGGCTGAGCCTACTGGGCTGGCGCTGGCGATTCCGTGTCTCTTTCTCTTCACTTCATTTTCGACCGGCTGCTAAGTGGGACGCTGAAACGAGAGAACCCTCTCGAACAAGACGCTCTGAGCAGAAGAGCAAACGGCAAAGGCGCACGCCGCCGCGCAGACTGGAGTACCTAGAAAGGGTTCCACTTCACTCCACGGACACAGCGTGCTATAATGAGAGCAAAACAAGCGCAAATATTACCTAGCTAGCACCCTTCGGATTGGAATATCGTCAGGGTCAAGACGGCGAGAAAACAAAACTCTGGCACGCACAGCTAGAGCTACACAGCGGCAGAAGTGTAAATGGGCTACACTTACAAGGAACCATTATACTGCAATACCATTCCTATCTAGTACGGTCCTACTGACACCCAGCAGTAGACGCATAGTTTCGCGAAAGAAACACTAGATGCGAACGCGTCGGCTGGCGTCAGCGCAGAATAAAGGGCAGAGTAAGGCCGAATCAACACACCGGCGAAGCTCTCTTGTCGTCCCTTTCATCCAGAGCACACTGCTGCTACACTAGACCTTTTGCCATACTATTATACAGGCGTGTTCTGGGCGAGCAAGGAGTCTAGGGGAGCGTGCTCGCCGCGAAACGTGAATAGGCTGACGTCAATGGGCGCATGAGAAGGCGCCACTACCTTCGAAACATTGCTCGTGTCACATTCGCTAAGCCCACCTTACAGACGTGAGATCCATTCTCATACGTCACAAACGATTTCAAAGGAATAGCAGCTATCCAATGACAACTACACCATTTCAGGACACTAGAAGCCAACGCTCAAGCTTGCTCATGGTCGTGCTGCGGCGGCACAAAGGATAATAGAACTCGCCCACTTATGACCTATCATAGTTCTCTGAAAAAATAATGTTCAAGACGTCCGACCCACTATCTAGCTACAGTACACCCACAGGCAAGAAATGCACCCCCGGGCGCATCGTATCGCGTAATACACACCCCTTTCGCCGACCGCCAGGGCAGAAAGTAGCACTCCTTGGAGGGAAGGAGGCCTTAGAAGGAACCAAAGGTATCGCCTCCTGGCTGCCAGTTTCACTCCCACCATCCAAGGCACGTAAGCGGGCTGGAAGAAACCCACCTCCGACCACCTTAATGGAAAGCTTACTTCCGTTACGCGATACCAACGCTGCTGCTGTAGACAGCATATAGACGCCTCTGCTGAAGCGAAGGAATGAATGAGTCCAAGCAAGTTAGGGTGGACAGCACAACATCTTCATCCATAGAAAGACAAGTTTGGGCCTGACGCGAAGGGTGCTTTCTTCATTTCTCTACCCTAGAAGGACCTCCAAGAGAGTGCACTGACGTATAGGTGCAGCAATAAGTTCTCAACACGAAGGACAGCAATTCCTGCAAGTTTGAGAGAAGACTGGCGATAAAGAAAGGCACATTGCACTCGGGCTGCTCGCCTCTCCGCGGCAGCTAAACCCAAGGATACAGCAGTCTACGCAAGGCCAGGCTCTTATGGACGAAACGCAGCGACAAGAGTATTCAGCTAGAGGAGCCCTATCGACGAAGCAGAAACTGCTACATACACATATCCACTGGAAGGCGAGAAAATGTCTGTCTCTCCAGATGGAAGCGTTGGTCGAACAAAAGTCGAAGATCCCTCAGAGACGATTTCTTCTTGTGTGCCGAACCTCCAGTCAAATGGGCAGCGCGACCAGCGACGCTGCATTCGTTACGTCAGACCTCACAATCCAATTCTATTCCCAAGCGCCCTGACGCAGCCGCTTTGTGTTCGCTAGCTATATAACCCGTTCTCCTAAACCATAACCTAACGACACTCCTACCCCTACCCTAAGGGGAGGGTAGATATTATTCAAACTGTCCAAAGAAGTTGCCTAGCGGTCAGCTGCTCGTTTGTAACACTGGCTGGTCGACCGCAATACGTACAGCCACTGAATGTCGTTCAGCGGTGCGTAGTGCCAAGCCAGTTGTGGATTCTACCCAAGGCAACTAAACAGAGATTTTCACAACATTTCTGGCTTGACCGTGACTCTGACAGAAAGCCAATACAAGCGGATCTACTCAGAAGGCCCAGGAAAGAAAGGGGAGTCCTCGTGAACGGACCGGCAAATTCAGTCGAAGTCGGGATAATTCAATTTCAAACTGTCTACCATTCAGCAGAGCTGGAAACGCCAGCGTCGTCAATTCCAAGCTACCGCAAACGTAGGAAGCGGTAGGCACAGCAGCCAATGGCCTAGTTGGTAAAATATTGGGGTAGCCAGTACCTTACTGACCGACCAGCCGGTCAGTACCAACCGCCCACATCCGCTTGGAAGATAGGGCAGATAAATTGCTACGAACGCTCTCCGTAGTGATGGCCGTCCATGCCTGGGCCACTGCTCAAACGTAGAAACTGTTGCTTTTATGACAGCCCATGAGCATCTTGCCGTGTCACTGTCACCCACTCGGCGGCAAAGGAAGCAAAAGAACCACACTTAGCAAGTGAAAGAATAGCGACTATCATTGGCTAAGCTACGTGGTAGCTCGCTAAGCAGTCACTACGCCGAGGAACACTACGCTTGGCGTTAGTCCATAGGAGGAAAGTGCTCGCGAGGGATGGGTGGCGCACCGTCGCCACAACTGAGACTCGCCAGAAGAACCAGACGACCGCGGCAGCGGCGGCAACCAGCTCTGGTCTCGATCCTTGCAGAAAGGGTAGTACCCCGAGAAAGAAGAACCACACTGGGGGCGTGGCATTGGCGCTCAGCGGCTGAGCATCACTCCCACTGCTAGTACTAGACTAGACCACTAGGTGTTCTCTTCTACGTCCCTTTTCATTCCCTTCTGTGGTGCCAGAGGCGGAGGCCCGCATGCCCTGGCCGCCGCACCCGCGCCGCCCTCTTCTAGATGAGCTCTCTCGAAGGAACGAGCGGTGACACGACAACACAAGCACCCATTGGCCGCGGCTGCCGCCGCGCTCTGCCTCGGGAAGTCTCTACGCGGATAACAGCTGCTTCGACCGGCCTGCCTCGATACAATGCACCTCGAGAGGGAGCCATGTGCAAGCTAGTAGCACTAGTAGGAGAGCCGTGGCCAGTTTCTAGCTCCATCCTTTCCCTCCCTCCTCCCTTCTCTCCCAGCTGCTCTGCAAGCGACGGCCCCGGCGCCTTCTACCCACATCAGAACCCGCCTAAAACCCAATAAACTATTCACAACGAATACGAACGCACACGCACACACACACACCGGGCGGCCGCCGGCTCTGTCGCTGCAAGAAGAGGAGGCCACGGGCCCGCGACGCGACCGCCAACGAAATGGGACCGCTTTGGCTTTGGGAGCGGCAGGCCGAATACGCTGCGCATGTAGCCTTTCAGTGTATATGGCAGCCAGAAACAGGAGAAGTAGACATGAATCCATCTTTGGTTCTTGGCTTGCTAGGGCTGCGTTCTTCACACCTACAAGACGCAGATACATCTACAAGCTTGAACTAAAGGCTAACGGGAAGTACAAACAAAACTGAGAAAACTGCAAAGGGAATGCCAGCATTGAATGTCAGAACGCTGGCCGACGCCTTCCGTTACTTAGAATACCTCGTCATTAGTGAATGGAAACGAAAAGAAGCACAAATTGCGCCGAGAAAATGAAAAGTCTCCCTCTTCAACGACACACGAAGTGATGAAGAATTCATTCAGCTGAGGGCAGAGGACGATTCCTCACTCACAAGGAACATCTTCGAACTTCACATTCGGAACCGTAGACTTTACACTTCCACCGAGACCGTCTAACGGAGTACTGGTCCCAAATCATAAACAACAAACGGACAGAGAGAGCGCACAACTCATCTATTTGCGGAATACCCAAACAATACGCCGAGACGAATCGAAAATTGTGCTAAACTACACTTGTTGTCAATCATACAACCGCACATACGCCACATTTCGACACAAACTGAACGATGCTGTGTTGTATGCAATGTGCGGGTGAAGAAGTACGAGTTTACCGGCTCATTTAGCTTCGTATGCTATTTATCGATTGACTTGAGGTTACGATAGAACGCAGAATCGAATTCTCGTCGTATATATAGGGGACCCAATTACGGTCATCAAAATTGTATACTGCGTACTCTGCTGGAGCGCTGACACGAGCATCTCATTTCTAACTCTGGCTTGGAATGGGACTGCTAGCGTCGAAACAGCAATCCGTGTTGACCTTGCGCTAATCGGGCAGGAAAACACAAATGCTGCCAACACGAACCCATCACATGAAAGCACTTCTCAGCGAAGTATTCCGTCCCATGCATACTTGAGGGATTAGCTTGTAGTTTTCTCGTGGGGGAAGGGCAGATGCTTCCATGTTTGTCCGCCACTTGTTCTGCACACGCTATTCGTATCCGTCGTCTCGCGCGACAGCGAACAGCACCAGCAGCAATGACCGAATTGTTCAATCACCGATGTGTGGCCCTGGTTCTGTCACTACAGCTGTCCTTGTCGAGAATAGGGACGAGGGAATCTACCGCAAAACCGTCCAGCCTCCCTGTCACTGTGGAGGTGGCGTTTCTCGTTTCCGGCCATGCAGAGTTTGGAGGCCACCCCGCAAAGGCCTTCCATCCGCAAATTATCGCGGCCGTCGAAGACATCGTCAAGTTCGCCAGTTTACGTTCCCTTCCTCTTCCCATGTTCATTGGCATCCTGTGTCTGTTGCCGGTCCTCCTACAACTAACACAGTCGCACTGTGGTATGTTGTTCCACCGTATTGCAGAGAAGCCGGCCGGCCGGAAGGTCCGGTGAAATTCCGATTTGCAATTGTCCGCTCTCACACTGGAGTGGCCAATGGCTTCGACGTCATCCGTTCCATGACAG